>JACEGR010001262.1:0-179041 GCA_014170235.1 Listronotus bonariensis
AAAACATATTAGACTGGTAATATTTTTGCGATTTTAGAACCCCTGTATATTATAGGACGATTTTTATTATATCTTTTAGCATTTTAGCATTTCAGATAAAGCAAACATTTTTATGAGTAATAATTTTTTTTCAGAAATTATTAAACTTAAAAAATATAGATACTAAAAAAATTTGTTTTAGTTGCTAGTTATTGAAAGCTTTAAAGGCACAAAATTGATGCTTTGTTTTTTTTCCAAATATTATTTTGCACCAAACTAATATGTCAAAAAGCCACTATTTTAAGTAACTTGCTTTAGGAAATATTATATGTATACAATCACTTTTCTAATACAGCCAAGAAATAAAAAGGAAATTAATAAAAAAAATATTTATTAACCGGCGCCAGTGTCTCTGTATTTTTCACTGATGCCTCCTAAACGACATCCCTTAGTGACTGTGATGGATAGAAATGGACATTAAGGACGACCGGACATTCCAAGGAAATATCTTTCCATTTGCTTACACCGTGGCCGCCATTGTCTCTAGAGATTCCAGTTACGTCATTGTCACCTGGGGGACCGAGGGTAAAGGGTGATTTTAAATGGTTAACTGCAACTTTTTAAATTACAATCATTAATTTAAGCTACACCAGCAAATCGGCCACGGGAAAATAATTGATCAAAATCGCCTTTAAATAAATGGCGAGCACTTGCGTAAAATTATAAATCAAAAACATAAGTTAGTGAGGCTGGGTCTGTCATTGTTGTCATTTTGTTTTGTTTTTCTTTTGTGGGATATATCCTATGGCGATTTATATTAGAGGTCTTAAAAGGTCAGATAAAGCGAAAATCTTTATAAATATTTACATTTATTCGAAATATTAAAAATAAAACATTTACAGGTATGGTTGAGTCTATCCGTGGACACGCTTAATATAACCCAAAAATATTTATTAAATACTGGATTGAGTTGTCCGTACTTATGTGATAGTACAGTTTAATTAGAATGAGACAAATTACTTTGGTTTTTATCACTGTATTTATAAATATTGTGACTGCAGTTTCAAGCTTTGCTACATTTTCAAACTGAATGATTCAGTTTAAAAAATGCAGCAAAGCTTCGAAACTGCAGTCAGAATGTTTATAAATACAGTGAGAGAAAACAAAGCAATTTGTCTCATTTAAGAGTTGGGTAGTATTCGAATGCTCGGTATTCTGAATAGTATTCAGAATACATTTGGCTGGTATTCGAAATACTATTCGAATAGATCTATTTGTTTGGTATACTGATATTCGACCGAATACTTTCTTCGTCAGGTATTCGGTATTCTGTATTCTGAATATCGTTTCTGAATATTCTGGTATTAGAATACTGATATTCTGAATATCGGTATTTGAATACTGGTATTCAAATACCGGTATATAAAGTTCCCAAAGTATACTTATGGTATTTTTTTTATTTTTTTATTTTTGGACAATCCACGAAGGCTAAAAGCCTAAATACTAACGTACCGTGGGTGTCTTGAGCAGGGTAAGAGGAAGATTGTTAACACGGGACTTAAAAACTTGAAGATTTGGAGGGGAAGGAAAGACCTCCGCTGGCAGCAGGTTCCATAGTCTAGAAACTCTAGGGATAAAAGAACGAACGAAATGGGAAGTTCGGGGCCTGTTCAATTGAACTGTATAGGAATGCATACGCGCGGCACCACGAGTTTCTCTGTTGGGAACTGCAAGAGAAGGGACCATACTGGACAATTCGTTGGAGCAGAAGCCGTAAAAGTATCTATAGAAGAGCGATAGATCTCCCACAGCTCGGCGATGGGCAAGAGAAGGAAGTCTTTGAGTAAGTAAATAATCATTAATAAGACGAACGGCCCTTCTTTGAATGGCATCAAGAATGCTGACGGTTGTAGGGGATGCCATTCCCCAGACTTGAGAACAATATTCCAGAGAGGGTCGAATTTGGGACACATACAAAGTGTATAAATTGGAAGGAGAAAAATAGCCGCGGTGGCTATAGATACAATGTGTTTATGCCAGTTAAGGTTATTCTCAAATGTGATGCCCACAAGGTTAAATGTGTCCCCGCTCTGCAAAACCTGGCCACTCTTAAGCAAAGCATGAGTGTTTGATGATTTTTTCGCGACAAGGAACACGATTGGGTTTTGGATGCATTAAATTAAACGAGATTTTTGGCGCCCCAATCCAATATCAAATTGAGATCCTGTGAAAGAGATATCTGCATCGCCCTGCGTTTGCTTTCCAAGTCGGGTTGATAGATTGGTTTGGGAACCTGAAAGGTGGAGTGAAGGGTACTATCGTCAGCATAACTATGAATGGGATTGGTTGTGGAAGAAAGAAGGTCGTTGATGTGAAGAAGAAACAAAGTTGGTGCTAGTACTGAACCCTGTGGCACTCCAGCATTAATTTCGTGAAAGCTTAAAGCTGACAATAAAAATTTATTAACAATGTCCTAAAGTTTTGCTAAGATATTTAGGTTTTTGACGTATTTTGTTCTAATAATGAATGATGTTTCTGGTTAATGACTTTATATAAATTAGAATTAGACTGGGAAAAACACTAGAGGAAACATAGTATATTATTGTTTTAAGTTATAGTCACTCAATCTTTCTTAACTGTATTATATCCTTCTTTAGTTAAGTACTTATATGCATTAAAAAAATATTATAATAGCATCATAGAAGGATGCATTTAATCATGCTATATCTTTATATTTCCTGCATTTAAATCACTGTCGCAATAATTTTCTTTATATCTTAATTCAGTGTTTGATGCATAAACAGTTATTTTCGTTACAGTTACATTATGTTCTCACATTTATACCATTTACTTAATAGTAGGTAATTTTAATATTAATTATAACAAATCAGTTACACTTTGATTATACATATAATAATAATTTTGCTTAATTATCAGATACTAAGTTTTAAGTTTATACATATTCATATATCTGAAAAACAATTATACAGGATGGCCCACCATATTCGACACGGTCTGTAGCTGGATAACCATGGGGTTTAAAAAAAAGTAAATACTGGAACATATACAGGTCGGATAAGACCACAGTATAAAATTATTTTAGTCTATACAGGGTGTCTCAAAAAGTGTGACGTATCAAAGTTATATTTTTTAAATGGAACACCCTATATTTTATGACGGTTTTAGATTCTACTTTAAAAAATAACTTAAGTTTGTTTATAGTACTAAGTGTCTAATTTTTTTCATTTTTGTGATATTTGATTTTTTTGGAAAATGCAGAGGTAAAATTAAATTGATTTTACTTTAAAACTTTTAACACTTTAAACTTTAAAATGTGTAACAAGATTAGAAAAAGTCTACCATATCATACGTAGGTCAAATCAAGATCAAATTATGTACAGGGTGATCAAAAAATAATTTCAATTTTTCAGAAAATCAAATAGCCATATCTCTTATTTTAAATGGAACACCCTGTATTTTTTTACGTCACATGATGACAAAAAAATACTCTTTCAAATGGTGTATAGGTTGCCCATACTTATCTTTGGTGCTTTTTAGTAAAATCTGTTTTTACAAATTTATAGTCCAAATGTTTATTTAAATTAAAGTTGGCTGTGACATAGCAGCTATTAATATTTTTCTTAAGAAAATAACAACGACCATTTATTGATTACTAGTGTTTTAGTCAGTTTAAAAGAAATTTCAATGATTTTAAATAAAAACCCTTCTTCTACAACAACAAGATGATATAATACTGGTAGGATGTGAAAAAATGGTTTACTTTAGTCTAAAGTTAATCCTGAAGAATATTCCAGGAGAAACCATCTGATAACCTTAATAGTTGCTTTAAAAAAATTGACACAGTGATTATGGATAATGGAAGAAACGAGTTATAGGTCACAGAATGTCGTCATAACTGACCAGAGGCGTAATTAGGATTGTTTAAAAAAAAGTTTTATCATTACCACATTCAGCTGAAATAAGTGTTATTGAAAGTAGCATTATAAGCAACTAATGATTTTTTTCTATGAATTTTAAAAATAGTGGCAGATAATACAAAATATTTTAATTTTGTGCTTTTTTCCCACAAATTTACATTTTGCAATAACGGCTTAGTAAATAGGCATAGCTATATCACAGCCTACTTACATTTAAATAGACATTTGGAACAAAAATATGTTAAAACGGAATTTACTTAAAAAGTATAAAAGATAGGTATAGGCAACCTATACACCATTTGAAAGAGTATTTGGTTTGTCATCATGTGGTGTAAAAAATACAATGTGTTCTATTTAAAATAAGAGAGATATTGCTATTTGACTTTCTAAAAATTGAAATTATTTTTTGATCACCCTGTATAATCTATGATCTCGATATGACCTACGTATGATAAGGCCGACTTTTCCTAATCTTGTCACAAATTTTAAAGTTTAAGGAGTTTATATTGTTAAAATAAAATTAATTTAATTGCACCCCTGCATTTTGAAAAAAAAATTAAACATCACAAAAACGAATAAAATTAGACACTTGGTACTATTAACAAACTTAAATTATTTTTTTATGTAGAATCTAAAATCGTCATAAAATATAGGGTGTTCCATTTAAAAAATAAAACTGTGATACGTCACACTTTTTTGAGACATCCTGTATAGAGTAAAATAATTTTATACTGTGGCCTTATCCGACCTGTATATTTTTCAGTATTTACTTTTTTAAAAACCCCATGGTTATTCAGCTACAGACTGTGTCGAATATGGTGGGCCACCCTGTATAATACTAATTTTGCTTAATTATCAGATACTAAGTTTTAAGTTTATACATATTCATATATCTGAAAGACAATTATATTTAGAAATTTAATAACTACGCTTATACCAGGTGTTTCTCACAGGTGGTTCCCCACAATAACATTTTTACCTTTAAAGATATAAAAATTAAGTTTGGCATATCGTTATTTAACATAATTGTGGATAGATTGATCTACTCACTTATTCTTTGTTACTTCCAGTTTAAGCGGCAATGGCTGCTACTTAAAATTTGTAAATAGTACCACCGATATATTTTATCTAATATCGATAGAATAAGACATCTAAATACAATGACACGTCATTTTTTGAAATTTCTGCTGTCAAAAATATATTATTCCAATTTAGAGAGTTAATTAATTAATTAATGTTGGTAAAAACCGATATTATTAATTTGTTTATAATTATGTTATTACCTAAAAGTATCTATTAAAAAAACAAGTGAATAGATTGATCAATGCAAAATTATGTCAAATAACGATATACAAAATGTTATTTTTCTATCTAAAAAGGTAAAAGAGTTATAAGGGGGAACTACCCGTGAAAAACACCCGGTATATTTTACGTAAAAGTTATTTAAGAGTACATTTTTACATTTTTAATAAGTTGTTAGTCAACTAACATACAATTGGCAGGCGAGGTGCCATGGAATGGCCTGCACGGTTTCCAGACTTAACCACTTTAAAATTTTTCTTTAGGGATATTTAAAACTATGACTTTACCTGCAACTATTCAAGAACTAAAAGATAGAGTTTCATTGAGACGCAAAAGTGTTGCCACGCTTTTACGTTCCCCAATTTTGAGTTTTCTGGTACGGTAAGATCGAAAATTATATGCCATTTCTAATGATATGTCACATTATTTGACAAAATAAAATAGCTCCATCTATTTAGCAGTGCAAAATGTAAAATTTGAGGTTTGAAAAACATATTTTATGCTTTATTTGTTTTCTGGTAGATTAAATTTAAACAAAATATTATTTGGCTTTTCTCCAAAATAAAATTAAAAAGTTTTTTAACATTTTATGAAAATTAAAACTTTTATACATTATGTAGAACTAGTCTGCTCTTACACAATATAATAAAAGTTATTATTACTTTAAAAGAAATAAAATAATGAAATATTGAATAATAATTTACTAACAATACAAAGGTTTCAATCTATAAACAAATGTTCATTAGCACTGGGTTCAAATTATTTTAATCTAATAAAATAAAATCTTAACAAGACGCCAGACGAGAACTGGGCCAATGATTGCGTCTCAAAAATGTGGTAAATAGATTACCAAAAATGTGGTAAACAGTTTACCTAAAAACTTGTTGATAAACTTGATATAAAACTGAAAAATATAAAAATGAAATGTCTGATGGACACTTTAGAATTTGACATTACTTTTGGAAAAAATTAACTGGTAAAAGATACACCTATTAGGTATTTTAACCAGATAAAAAGAATAGTAAAAAATGTTTAGCCATATAATAAAGTATTTTATGCTTTATCTGTTTTCTGGAAGATTAAATTTAAACAAAATATCATTTGGCTTTTTGACAGAATAAAATTAAAAAGTTTATTTTACATTTTATGAAAATTAAAACATTTATACATTTTTTACTATTCTTTTTATCTGGTTAAGATACCCAGTTAATTTTTCCAAAAGTAATGTCAAACCCTAAAGTGTTCATCAGACATTTCATTTTTATATTTTTTCAGTTTTCTAACAAGTATATATATATATATATATATATATATATATATATATATATATATATATATATATAAGGAAGAAGGGGAGGTGTGTTTTAAAAATTCAAGGAATAGATGTGACGTAGTTTATAAATGACCTTAATACACCCTAACCTTTAACATTTGATCCTCTCACTGTGCTATTAATTTTCTCAGAATTATGTGACTCATTAAAAAAGTAATTCAAACTAGCCGGGCTTGTCAAAGTGAGATTTGCTAAAGCTAAGAAGGTAATTAATAAAACTTTATCAAAAATATTTATATATATATATATATATATATATATATATATATATATATATATATATATATATATATATATATATATATATATATATATATATATATATATATATATATATATATATATATATATATATATATATATGTATATGAAAGAAGGGGAGGGTGTTTTAAAAAATCAAGGAATAGATGTGACGTAGTTTATAAATGGCCTTAATACACCCTAACCTTTAACAATTGATCCTTCACTGTGCTATTAATTTTCCCAGAATTATGTGACTCATTAAAAAAAGTTATTCAAAATTCCACCCTGTGTATAAGTCGAAATACCTCCAAAAGTTTTCAATCACACTAATGTAAAAACAACTTCTCTAATCGAGTGGTGGCAAGTCGTTCATCCCGCATTAGTGTCCCCATAAATCGTCCGATAAAAACGGTCGACAGTGTCGCTGTATGCAAATAGGGGGAATCGGAGGAGCGAAAGGGGGGTACTCAGACATCCCGACCGTGATATATGGGGCACCGGGTGTCAGGCGAGTGATGCATGGAGACCGGCATCTCTAGACGACTCGGTTTGGTCTGTGAGCTGTCACTGTTGCGAGAAATACAACAACACTTTTCGTAATTGGGAATTTGGGATGATAAGGAGTAGTGAGAGAAGTCATTAGCCATAAATTGGATTTAAAAGAAAATCTTGCGATGGGTTGTCGGTGTTTTACGTGACCTTTATATCTTTTACGTGAAGATTAGGTTGGGGAGATTAATAAACTTCATTTGGACATGTTAATAGCTCGTTAATGGTGTAGCCCACACGTAAGGAAAAACTTTGGGGCGCCGCTTTCTTCGAAATATATTGAAGGCGTCCCTATACTATATATACAAGGTGTCAAAACGTGTGAAAATGGCTAACTATTTTAAAATCTAAGAGCTAGATATAAAAAAGTTTTAAATAAAAATTTAAGTAATTGTATAAAATCAAATACGGCATCTTGTGATGATCTCCATCTTGACTTATACAACAACACTTTTCGTAATTGGGAATTTGGGATGATAAGGAGTAGTGAGAGAAGTCATTAGCCATAAATTGGATTTAAAAGAAAATCTTGCGTTGGGTTGTCAGTGTTTTACGTGACCTTTATATCTTTTACGTGAAGATTAGGTTGGGGAGATTAATAAACTTCATTTGGACATGTTAATAGCTCGTTAATGGTGTAGCCCACACGTAAGGAAAACTTTGGGGCGCCGCTTTCTTCGAAATATATTGAAGGCGTCCCTATACATATATACAAGGTGTCAAAACGTGTGAAAATGGCTAACTATTTTAAAATCTAAGAGCTAGATATAAAAAAGTTTTAAATAAAAATTTAAGTAATTGTATAAAATCAAATACGGCATCTTGTGATGATCTCCATCTTGACTTTAAAAGTCAAATTTATAGATATTTGGAAGCAAAATTTACTTTTTTAACACGCTTTTATTAGCTTGGGTTGTAACTATCTATCTATCTATCTATGTAACGGAATCTTTGAGCCTAATTTTTACCAACTTCCAGCGATTCAATTTCTTTGAAACTTTGCACACGTATCAAGGACCGATGACAATGCAATAATTTAAAAACAGTATCCCGTTATCCTGATTAGGACCGCCAGGATAAATAAATTCCTTTACAGATCCTCTGTGTCTCTTGACAAAATGGCGAAGAAATTTTTTAGTGAATAAACTGGAGCATTTATTTTTTAAAAACTAATTGATATATCGAACTAAAAAATGAAAAATAAATAATAGTTTTAAAAACTAAAAAACACGCTTTTATATGCAACCTGAACTAAAAATTAGAAAATAATTTTTCATTACAAAGAGTTTGTCACTTCAGAGTAAAAGCGTGGGGTGCTTAATATATTAAATGTTATAATTATTCTATTTGCAAATATCTATGAGGAAAAAGTTATGAAAAAATAGTAAAATGCACCCCACGCTTTTTACTCTGAAGTGACAAACTCCTTTGTAATGAAAAATTATTTTCTAATTTTTAGTTCGGTTGCATATAAAAGCGTGTTTTTTAGTTTTTTAAAACTATTATTTATTAAATAAGCACTACCATTTGTTATTACAGAAATGGAAAGCTAAAAAATCTCTACGTACAGTATGTCGTCGAAAGTTGGCGTCATATGGAAATCTTCTATATTATCAATTTTACAAAAAAAAGTTATTCTCTATAAAAAGTTTGTCATTGTCCAAAACCTAATATGCAATCATCAGATTTTAAATTGTGTCAGTCATCTACGACGTTTAAAAAACTGTAATTTTTGCTCAAGAGTAAAGTAAAGTCTGAACCACCTATAATTTATTCTAAAAACAATGCCGCCAAGTGCTCAAAAATGATAAAGTAAACAAATCTTTTCGAAAGTAATAGCCTCTGACAGTGCCTGATTACAGATTTTTTAGATAAATAAAAAAAACATTAGTAAAACACGTACCTATCACGTACTTAGAAAACATCATCTTATTTCATCTCTGTCCTGCTATAAAAGCTGACCCGTGTCGGAAAGAATTATAAAGTCGTCGGGTGTATTATTTATTAATGCAATAAATCATTGTTCACAAAAGGGCTTGTTTACATTAGATACTTAATAATAAAAAGTTTTCCATATGACCTTAACTTACGTAGACACACTGTATGGCAGTACTAAGTTAAGGGTCAAAAATCATTAAATTTTAAAAATTTGAAGGACAATTATCGAGTAAAAATTGTCTTTAACTTAAGACTTGGGCAAAAGGAAGAAAAGCTTTAAATGCAAAAAGTGTAGAAAAATTTAACGGGACGTGGAATTGACCTAAAAACGGCCCTGGATAATTATTTTAACGTTATAAATGAACTTTTTTAATGTTTTCTCCCATCTTTAAAAAACTTGATGGCTTTTAGCCCATAAGCTCTTACTATTGTCATATGGAACATTTTTTTGGCTTTCTTTTATCTGACAAAAAAATTATTTCCATTTAAAAAGATAATTTGATCTTCAAATTTCGAACAATGCCACTTTCAATGTCACCGTAGAACCGTTTGATTTTTTTTTACAACGTATTATCTTTGGACAAACCACGAAGGCTGAAAGCTTAAATACTAACGTACCGTGGGTGTCTTAAGCGAGGTAAGAGGGAGTTTGTTGACACGGGACTTAAATACTTGAAGATTTGGGAGGGAAGGAAATACCTCCGCGGACAGCAGGTTCCACATTCTAGAAACTCTAAAGATAAATGAGTGGGGCCTGTCCAGTTGGACCGTTACGCGCGGCACCACGATTTTCTCTGTTGGGAACCGTGAGTGGAGGAACTATACTGGACAATTCTTCAGAGCAGAAGCCATAGAAGTACCTATAAAAAGCAATAAATCCCCCCAGTCCGACGATGGGTAAGATAGGGAAGCCTTTCTGTAAGTGAAGGATCATTAATGAGACGAATTGCTCTTCTTTGAATGGAATCAAGAATGCTTAGGGTTGTGGGAGACTTTTGTGACTTGAAAGGGAAATCCAAGCTTTTTAAAGCTACCGTGTCTATAGATACAATGTGTTTATGCCAATTAAGGTTACTTTCAAATGTGACGCCTACAAGATTAAAGGTGTCTTTGCTCTGTAAAACTTGGCCGCTCATAAGTAGAGGATGAGTATTTGATGACTCTTTTCGCGACAAGGAACATGATAGTGTTTTGGATGCATTAAAATGGACGAGATTTTTGGCGCCCCAATCCAATATTAAATTAAGATCCTGCGAAAGAGATCTCTGCATTTGTTTTCGAAATCAGGTTTAATGATGGGTTTAGGAACCTGAAAACTGGAGTGAAGAGTACTATCGTCGGCGAAACTATGAATGAAATTAGTTGTGGACGAGAGAAGGTCGTTGATGTGAAGAAGAAATAATGTTGGTGCGAGAACTGAGCCCTGAGGCACTCCAGCATTTACTTGGTGAAAGTTTGAAGAATGGCCGTCCACAATAACTGATATACGTCGATCAGATAGATAACTAGAGAGGCGTTTTTCCATGGCCCTAAGTTTTCAAGATTTAGTTGGCATTTTGGGACAATCTGTATATGTTTTAAAACACATGAATGAATGACTTGCTGGTATGGTTCAACTAGTATTTATTATCAGCATTTTTTTATAAAATAAATAAATCCTCGTGACGTTTGATATTAGATAAATTAGTCACTTTATTCCTTAGAAAAAAGCACATCTGTAACCAAAACGTTGTAACTTCACCCCAAAACTAATAGATAAATCATCGCGTGCGGTGTTGCCACGTCACGGAGTTAGGTCCATAAATTAGCCGCCATCGGGCCCGGTAAAAATTCAATAAGGAAGGGCATCTGCAACGTTTCACATCAACAAATTAACAGTGACGTTTTTACAGTCGTCGTCGATTTTTCGCCATGTCTCTGGCATATTTATGTGTCGACAGTTGCTGCGAAATAAACTGCATGATGAATGCTCCAGCCCTTTCGAGCAAAAGACGCTTTATAACGATTATAAATCATTTACTTAAACCCAACTTAAAATGTCGCAAAAACATGTCTTTAATTCACGTTTACTTTTTTATTCTCTTTTTTTTCCTTGCTAATACGTACCGTTATGTTTTGTTAGAGGTGTAAAATCTCCTTGCAAGTTAAACATACTTGTTCGTGTAAACATTTTTATCTACTCGCGTAAGAAAAAGTTAACTTTTCAGCATGCATTTTAGTTTTGAAAGAGTCACTTTTCCGCACTAGTTCGAAAATAGTATATTACATTACAAGGATGGAAAATGACTTATTTCACACGTGTGGGAATATTGTTGCACGAAGCGTCAGCCGAGTGCGACAAACCCACGAGTGTAAGAAAGTGATTTTCACACAAGTAATGTACACTATTTTTCCTACGACCACAAGTTATTTACCAAAACAAATAAAAGTTGTTTGTCTTCACAGAAAAAATAAGAAAACAATTGAAAACTTTGCATCACTAGGGTGATATATACTTTTCCTTACTGCGATATATTATACTGTTTAACAATATTTTTATATTAAAAATCACCTACCTAGTCGCTTTTTATCATTTAAGAATTAAAAAAGGTTCTCATAAAAAAATATTGCATGGCTTTTTCAATGTACATCCCATTAACAGCCTGATAACTCCCAATTTATTTTAAATAACAATGACAGCGATGACAGCTTTATATTATACTTTTGCAACACTAGTGTTGTAAAGTACTTTGCAACACTAGTGTGATATAAGGCATTTTCTATGCATGAAAACAGTGTGCTATTTACTATTTTCACATGTGGTCGTAGGAAAAATACTTTTCCGCACTACGTTTTCGCCTTAACTATATATTGGCGAGTCGCGATGAAGGATTTTCTTGAACTTTATGTTTAAAGGAAAATTTTGCCTTGGCCAAACCAAATCAAGAGGTGAAAAAAACACATTTCACACTCACCAATATTTCCACAACAGAAAAACTCCTTCAATCCGCTATTAACCTGCAAAATGCCACAAATTGTACATTTTTACCATCAATATCAATATCGTTAAAATAAAAATGGAATAAAGTATTGTTTTTATGTTTTCCTTGCGAACGTAAAAAGAATCGTTACTATAGATGGGTCCATATTTAATTCATTCTAAAAGCGATGCCGCCAAGTGCACAAAAAATGATAAAGTAAACAAACCTTTTCGAATGCACATAGCCTCGGACAGAGCCTGATTACATATTTTTAGATAAATAATAAAAATACATTGCTAAAACACGTATCACCTACTTCGAAACATTCTCTTATTTCGCCTCTGTCCTACTATAAAACCGATGGCACGTGGCGTGGTACTAGAAACTCGTCGGGTTAAATATTTTTTGCTGCAATAAATCTTTGTTCACAAAAGGGTTTCTTTACTTTATCATTTTTTGTGTACTTGGCGGCATGGCTTTCAGAATGAATTAAATATGGACCCATCTTTACACTTTTAGCACTAGTAAGTATGGATGGTGGACTCTTTGTTTGACCTCCGAACAGTGCTGACGTGCGTAGAGGACTACAAAGTTCTTCCCGGAGTGGCGGCTAGAGGTGTCGTACGAACGTTTTTTACCTTCGGGGATCAAGGAAAGATTCACGCTAAATTGACGGCATCTTTCTTCTGGATCCAAGCGCTGTGAACGAAGATTCCTATAAGCTGATAGTATCCTGTTTGGTGGTGAACACGAGGTATTTCTCAAATGGCGGGAAATAGATGGGCGTGTCATGGGAACTGTCAGTGGTGAAAGTGAACGTTATACGTAACACCAGTAGCAGATCTTGGTTTGACAGTCGACAATTTATGCATTGCATCGAACGTTGAATTATTTGTTTTCTTTTTGGAATTTCTGGGGGCTACGAGCTCGATTGTCCAGATTTTCCGCCGACGAAGCCCTGGAAGGCATAGTCCGGAAGGGGAGAGTGGTGGATTGGACCTGAAGGGACCAAAACCAAGAAAAAAATAGAAATAGAAATAGAAGTATGGATGGTGGAGGGGAGGATAACCATCTGAATGTTTTAAAAAGGGTCCGTCGAAAGGAGCAACTTAAGATGGCGCCACCGTGGCCAGAGGAGATTTTTTAACCAATGAGCATGAATTATTAGAGTGAGATACAAAATGAAAAAGGACAGATAGATACAAAATAAAAAAGGAAAGAAATACCAAAATCCCTCAACTGGCTACTGTGGCGCCATCCCAATTTGCTACATTCCGATGGCCACTTTTTCAACTTGTCCGCCATAAAAGATGGTTATCCTCCCCTTCACCATCCATACTAGTAAGGAAATATACTATTGGGACACTATGACTACTATGACATTTATTTGTCATGTTTTGCTTGCTGTCGTTGCAGTAAGTATTAAATTATTTAAATATTTTTTATGTTTTATTGGGTACATTTAAAAGTATGAACAAATCAGTCTACAACGTGTGTTAAGGGCTTTAGTGGTTGTCATCTTGAAGATCATTTAAAATTCTGCAATTAAAAAAATGTACAATGTCGGTTTTGTTGTGTCTGCAGTTTAGGTGTAAGCAAATATCCAAGAACATAAGATTTTGTGTATTTTCCTTAATGGTATAATTTTTAACGAAAACCATTATGACAACCACTACACAAGATGTAGCATCATCCCTTTTCTATTTTTTAATTGCATTCATGCAGTTAATATTTAAAAAAACTATACTTACTGCAACGACATCAACCAAAATATTACATCCAAATGTCATAGTGCACTAAGGGGGTTTAAAAGTAAAGTGTCAAGTGTTTCGGGTGTCGGACTGGGCAAACGCGTCACTCTTTTGGTCGGACAAGTTTACCACAATGTTTTACATGCAATTTTTAAACATTGTGCCAAAACCGTAATTGTTACAGTCACGAAACCTTAAGGCCCATTTACATGTTTACGGTATCCGATTGTGCGGGTTTCATAACTGTCACCATATCGACTTTTGGCACAATGATTAAAAATTGCATGGAAAACATTGTGGTAAACTTGTCCGACAAAAAAGTGACGCGTTTGCCCAGTCCGACACCCGAAACATTTGACATTGACGAGCTGTATTAAAGCGCAGCTTCCATAACGTATGTCCTAAAAGTTTTGGCACACAATATTTATCGTTTTTTTTTAATGAAGAAATTTATTTAAACATTAACTAGTTATCATAAATTACAACTCAATACTTAACTAAACTATACTATCGAATTATTTGGAGTGGCCCATTCTGCTCTACCAGACGCAAATTTCTTCGAATGTCTCTCATGAGGTCCTGGACGGAATTCAGTTCAATTTCTCTTAATTTCTCGTAAATTCGCCGTCTTAATTGTTCCTCATCTTGTGCTTCCCAGCCTCCATGATAAACCTTTCTAGACAGTACAGCCCAAAAATCCTCTATCGGGCGAGCCTGCGGCAAGTTTGGAGGATTATCGTTTTTGGGAACAAAAGGTATGTGGTGTTGTCGAAGCCAGTTGGGTATCTCTTGAGTAATGGCATGATGCTAGGTCTGGCCAAAACATGATATCGTCATTAGCATGATGTTCGCGGACAAACTGAAGCAATTTGGAAAGGCAGTTATCAATATAGCTCTGACTATTCAAAGCTTCACCCCTCACTCTTCCCAGTAAAGGTCGGGATACACCCCTGTTAGAAATTGCGCACCAGACAAGGATTTTATCTGCAAATTTCGCTTTATGTTTGTATCTAACATTGTCAGGGCATTCCTCTACGTTGTCCGTATAAAATCCATCGTTTCCCTTCATTTCAGAATTACTCAAAGTGAAATACTTTTCGTCATCTAAAATAATGATTTTTTCATTGGCAAAATGTACCCGCCTCAGTTGACGACAACATCTTGGTATACGAAGAAGCTGCGCTTGAGAGTGTTTGGGGCACTTACGTCTCTTTCGATATTTAAGACCATTCCTCCTCAATTCCAACGATATCGTACTCTTAGAAGATCTGTATTGCCTAGCCAGTCTCCTCGTTGACATTCCAATCTGGTTTTTGCTCTTCTCACCAATCTCTCTGACCTCTGTGCGGTAAATGCACGTGGTCTTCCACTTTTGGGAGATTCAGACATGGTATTCCCTGCTCGCACTCCGCTATTGTTCTATAAATGGTTCTGCGTGAAATGTGTTCATTCTGGAATATTCGACAGATTTCAGCTTTGGGTATCCGCCCAACTAACTTGTAGATACTTTTTCTTATTTCTAATTTATACGACATCTTAAAGCGAAAACTTCAAAATAAATAAATCTCAACTGACAGTAAATATAGTAAATAAACTTTTGTTTTCAAAGGCAACTTGATATTATTTTGTTTTTGTTAAAATTAAAGACAATGAGTTTTGTGCCAAAACTTTTAGGACATACGTTATATGGCGGTATGAATATTCGTGGTAGACTTGTCAAAAGGAACCTCCCAAAATGGGTTTTTATCACGAAGTTTATTTTATTACTGGCCCAGGCACTATAAAGTGAATGTCCTAATGCATACTAAGCCTATATTTTGAAATAAAACACCATTTTTCTGTTTCTGTCAGCGAAAATCTTGTGAATTACACTTTTAAAAGAAAGTTTCGAAAAGTTTGAAACTTAGGAGTTTTTTTAAATAATTTTGTTTGTAAATACAATACCTAATTTTACATTAAATGTCATTAGCAAATGTTGCACACAAAAACGAATCCACTAAACAATAATTACCAAATCCGACATAGGTAAAACTAATCAACCTGCTGCAAATTACCGATACAATGCTTTTAGTGTTCATACGATTATCGTTTTGTAAATCACTGACTCCAAACTGCACTAATTATTTAATTTTCTTTGATACTCCACAAATATTCAGATTAAAATTTGACATATGAGTGAGCATTTACCGAAATGTAGATATTTACTGAAACATGTGCAATGCGGCAATGCATGGGCGATTCTTACAGAATATGAAGTTTTAAGTTTCCGTTATTTAGTATTTATTTATTCATTTTTTGAAAAAATTGAACCTTAAACAAAATTCCGTAAAAATTCATGCTCTAGGAATATTATACCGAGTGTGCGTCGGCGAGCGAAACATAGGAAATCCCATGTAAATTTTATGGGGGTTAATTTATTGGCTTTCCTGTATAATTTAGAGAAAAAATGTAACATAACTTTTTGAAGAAATCAATTTGATAAACACTTGTGCCATTTGAAAAAAATAATAAGTAAATCTCCAATTATTTAATTAAATATAATGGCATAAATTACCAAATTTTCGTTTACAAGGTAAACCTGAACCGAAAATTTGGTAATTATCAATTAAATGCAAAATTACCAAAATTTCGGTTTAGGTAAAATTAAACAGACAAGTTTTACCGGGGGGACTCTTTGTTTGACCTCCGAACAGTGCGGACATGCGTAGAGGACTACAAAGTTCTTCCCGGAGTGGCGGCTAGAGGTGTCGTACGAACGTTTTTACCTTCGGGGATCAAGGAAAGATTCACGCTAAATTGACGGCATCTTTCTTCTGGATCTAAGCGCTGTGAGCGAAGATTCCTATAAGCTGATGGTATCCTATTTGGTGGTGAACACGAGGTATTTCTCAAATAGCGGGAAATAGATGGGCGTGCCATGGGAACTGTCAGTAGTGAAAGTGAAGGTTATACGTAACACCAGTAGCAGATCTTGGTTTGACAGCCGACAATTTATGCATTGCATCGATTGTTGAATTATTTGTTTTCTTTTGGAATTTCTGGGAGCTACGAGCTCGATTATCCAGATTTTTCGCCGACAAAGCTCTGGAAAGCATAGTCCGGAAGGGGGAGAGTGGTGGATTGGACCTGAAGGGACCAAAACCAAGAAAAAAAAATAGAAATAGAATAGAATAGAAGTTTTACCGGAGCCGAAAATTTGGTAATTTTGCATTTAATTGAATAATTGAAGATTCGCTTATAAAAGGTTTTTGAAATTTGGCACGTGGTTTGTCAGATTGGTCTCTTCGAAATGTTAATCTTACATTTTTTCTGTAAATTGTACAGGGAAGCCAATAAATAAACCCCCTTATAATTTACATTGGACTTTCGACGCACCACCCGGTATGTGAAAAGTAACCGTCAATATTATTGTGCCAATATCGATATTACTCAGTATACAGGATGATTTGATGTACATGGTGGCCTGAAAAAGACTTGTTTCCAAATTAAAGTACAGTGTATTTCTTAACTACGGTACGAAACTTTAAAGGGTGATTTGCTATGCTATTTTATGAAGAAAAGTTCTCATAAATATATGTCCTGAGTTGCTTCGTTTCTGAGATACAGGGTGTTTTTAAGTCGGTATTTTCTAAATATCTTTAATAGATCCAAAAAATGTACAATACTAAAAAGTTGTATTTTTAGTTGCTTTATGAAAAAAAATTATAAAACTGCATAAAAAGCCGGTGGCGTACATTTTTCTCCTAATAATATTGGCTGTGGTGACCACTGAGACGCCACTGGATCCAATAAAGTCAATGTAGTTAGAGCTTTACAAACACTATATTACATCAAACAAACATAGTAAATTTCAACCAAATTAGTTTAAGGGTATTTAAGATATTTATAAAATATATCGACTTTTTTTTAAATTTTAACGCTCTGTATCTCAAAAAAGAAGCAACTCCGGATAAATGTTTATAGAAACTTTTTTCATACAATGGCACAGAAAATCACTCTTTTAAAGTTTCGTACCTTAGCTTGGAACTACCCGGTATATTAATTTGGAAATAAGTATTTTTAAGCCACACTGTACATTTAACGTACAATTATTTTTGTGGAAAAAATGGGTATTGTTTCATCAAACAGGATTTTTATGGGGAGACACTTTTTTCGTAAAATTAATAATTAAAAATTTCCCATTTGGTTTAAAATCCTAACTTTAGAGCTTGTGATAGGAGTAATTAATAAATAATTGAGAAAAATATGCTATTTGACTGACATGTGGCAATGCCGCCGAAAGGTTATGATGCGCCGGGAATAGTTTATTGAATATGGTATATGGGGACATAAAATTGATGCCAGTTCAATACGTTTTTCGGTTACAGGATTCAATGAGTGATAATAAATATCAACAATAATTAGAAAACATGTTTTTTCCAAGTGTTTTTAAGTGAACAATTTGAGGACCATAATTCAATGTATCATATTTACGTTAGTTGAAAGGTTAAGTGACAAAAGCTTTTCATGTTTATCCATAAATTTATGTGCTACTTGCACTTGTTTTACAAATTGGTTTTAAATTTTTTCAACTACGGAGATACGCTGTATAACAATTTACAAAATAATTTAATGCATTTTGTGTTATAAATAAAACAGATACACATAGCTTTATTTATATGTATCCATCTTGATAACTTTGGAGAATGTTCCATTAAACTAACATAAACAAACAGGTAAATGTATATTATAAGATCAAATGCAGATCAACTAATAAATGCATATACCTATAAACCAATTTTCTAGGTGACCGATCAAACCTGATTCACTAATTTTAGAAGGGTCCATTAATATTGAAATAACATATGTTTTGCTTAGTTAAAGGTTCTTTTTAATTACTAATTAGTTACTTTAAATTAATTATTTTTTATTGCAAATTGTATAAGTCAGTCACCTAAAATTAAGTCTGTAAATCAAGACATTTTTTTTGAGTATGTCCGACGAGTAGTTTTAATAGTGTATATAGTTCTACAGAAAGCTATACTTTCTCGCGCGCGAACAGTCAAAACAGTTTGCTTGGGAGAAAATTAGTCTCCGCAAAAGTCAGGATTACAATAAAAAATACAATTTATTAGACTGGCCAAAAAACTAACAATCTTTTTCTAACGGTACTATAAAAATAATTATTATGATGACGACAGAAAAATATCCTGAAATTTTCAGCCCAGAGGTGCATCATTAAAATTATTAAAGTATTAGTCTCTTTTAAACCTTCAACAAATTCATATTCTTAAAGAAAATTAAATTATTTACAAAAAAGTTTTCTTAGTAAATTTCCGTAGAACGAGCCGTTTTTTTGTAATCGCGCCTTAAACATTAATTACATTTTTCTACTACTGTATAAATAAGAAAACTTTGTGGTCCTAGCAACGCGAATGATAACGAAAGAGAACCTTCGTGTTACCTAGTTGCTAAGCGTTGCTAGCTACGAAAGTAATATTTTCAGCGCCTGGACAAAAAAGTAAGAGTAAACAAAAAGAAAATATGCTTGTGGGAAATATTTTAAAAAACTAGGTTAGGTATTGACATTAAAAGTAATTGTGCAATTTGAGCAATTAGCAAAAGAAATTGAAGGAATAATACTTGAATTAACAGTTTTTAAATTTGTTGTTGGGGTATCGTTATCACCTTTAACTACGTTAATATTCATATTTTTCACTGTTACTTCATTAGAGGAAATATTGGTAGGAATTTCGTGTAAAATCTTCTTTGAAATTTCCACCTTATTACTATAGGATTCAGCAATATATCCCTCCGCAACCTCCATGCCTTTTTAAGTCCAAAATATCGACATCCGAAGCATTGCCAAGGAACGTAGTTGACGTTCTTCTAAAAGAATGGCCAGTGTATCTACTGATGTCTTCAAGCTTCAAAAACTTCGCAATTTCTTTAGGTATATTTGAAATAGTGTGCTTTCCAATTACTTGATTAACACATTTACCTCTTTCATAACGATACAATAAGCGCTCATCTAGAGCATTCCTTGGTCTCAGCCTAAGGCACTGAGCCTTCATCGTTGGTTACTACAAAGTTTCTTTTAAGTTTATTTTTAGACTCCACTATTTTTACTATAGCCACGTTATTTCTTATTTCTATATCACTTAGCTTCATTATGTATATTTCGTCTGTCCGGCATGCCCCAGCCACTCCCATAATGGCTATTACTTTCATTACTAAGTAAGATTGATCAGGCGCGTTAGGTAAAAACTTTATAATTTCTTCTTTTTTAAAAATTTTTGACTTTTTGCATCATAACTATCGTTTTTCCTTTTAATAAAAGCAACTAGTTTCTTAAACTCCGAAATATCTTGATTTTTGTTTACGGAAATTGTTAACTTGAGCATGGAATATACAGACCAGAGGGTTGGTGGTGATAAAGACTCGGATTTTTCACCTCATGATCACATTCTCGTCAATCCGCCCCACATTTTTTGTAGCAAGCCATTCAGAAAACGATTTATATGTTTGATGGTATCTATCTTTAGATTTGTCTGGCAGAAGTGAGGCACACGCAAGGTCAGCTGCCTTTTGGATGCCATTTTCATATTCATTTAACATTTTAAAATGGGAATGGATTTATATTAAATTAACAATAATTCAATATTTGACAAGTGCTGATGACAGACAATGTCAACAATAAATGTGTTGCTATGGATTAATTTTTAACAGGTAAAATTTCAAAATCTCTGATATTTCTATTAAAACATGATGTTAATGATTATTAAATTATGCGATACATAGAACAGTAGCAGAAAAATATAATACATTACACGATGCGAAAGCCTTCTTTCAAGTGTTCGGAGGTTTTAAATAGCCTCGGCCATTTAAAAACACCTCACACCAAAAAGTAAACTTTCGCATCTTGTAATGTAAATAACTATTTTTAATTTTGTTACTTAGATTCTATTTTAATTTTGTCACTTAGATTCTGGATTTTTTAAACTTCCATAAATATCAATTTTTTTATAAAACAAACAATAATAATTATTCTTAAAGAAAATTGTTTGCTCTACAAAAACTATCTCTTCACATTTTCGATAAATTCATTCTTTTAGAAGTTATTCATTGTTGAAATTGAAATAAGAATTTATTTTAACATTGAACAACTTTGAAAGCATTTAATTTATCGAAACATGTGAAGAGATATTTTTGTAGAGCACAAAGTTTCCCTTAAAAATATTTTTTGTTTTATAAGGTATTGATATTTATGGTAGTTTTAAAAATCCAGAATCTAAGTGACAAAATTAAAGCGCGATTACAAGAACACGGCTTGTTCTGCGGAAATTTACCAGGAGAGCTTTTTTGTAGAAAATTCCACACTACTGTTTTTTGACCAATGGAATGTGTAGTTTTGGTTGCATTACCATGAGAACACAAGTATTTATTGGAATTTTTTTCTCCTGCCTGGGGTACTCCTGGAGCGAATTATAGTGGACATTTTTTGACATAATCATTGAATTTGTTTTAACGTCATGTCCGTCATTCACATATATAATTAAAGAAAATGTTATTTTGTACCAGTTATAGTATTTCAGACATAACACAATATAAAATATTGTAAAGTCTTAAGACCCTAAATGACAATTTTATACAACTACAGTTAGTAAAATAATATCATAAGACTGAAGTACTAGACATAAGTGAAGAGCAAACAAAAGCAAGGTATGGGTCTAAAAAATTAAAATAAACTATTTTTACCAACTGTAGTAATACAAGGTATATATAATATAAAAGAATAAACAATGATAAGCTCTAAAATTACATATATTTGCAACTACAATTGGTAAAATGGAAAATATTTATTTTATAGTAAAATTTTAAAGCTCGTGTCAAAGTTACAAATATTAATTTAAAAGAATATTATTTAACACAAACTTGGTGTGAAATTTTCTTACCGAATACCATACGTGCTTAAATTATTCTGGGAAATTTTTTCTCGGCCACGAATATTTTAAGAAGAATTCTCCTTGCCTGCGGCTCGGGATAATTTTCAAAATATTCGTGGCCTTGAAAAATTCCGGTAATAAATTTAGTACTAGTGGTATCAGAAGTGAAAATTTAATTTTTTTAGGAATATAAATTGGTCAAAGGTTTAGTGACTATTGCCAAGATTCTGTATAAAAAATGCAACAATTGTGATTTTTAACCGATGCACCTTTTAATGTTAATTTTAAGGACTGAAAATTTCAGGATATTTTTCTTTCGTCGCCATGATCAATATTTTTACGGTACCGTTAGAAAAAAAAGGTTTGTTTTTTTAGCCCAGTCAACACTTTATACAAGGTGGTTCAGAAATCGCAACGTAACATAAGGCGCTAATTTTACATGATAAAATAATGAAACAGCTTAGTAGTAGTAATATCTTTTCAGGAATAATCCAAAGAGGAAAGATGTTATAAAAAGGGGTGTGCTATGGGGAACAAATAAATATTTCTAGGTGACTTACATCAGCCAACCGTTGCAAAACGATTGTTTCAAGCAAGCTAGTGCCGTTTCCTCTTCCATTTTACGTTTATGTTGTTGTGACGTCCGCCCCTGTATCCACCTTTCTTATATGTCACCTTTGGTGGCCCACTAGACCAACATTTAATCGAAGACAGTTGATCTACGACTTGACAGCTGCGCGGGGACGACTCCTAAACCTGTCACCGGCTAATGGCAGATATCCATCACCTACTTCGATTATACTGGCTCACACGTGACTCACCGGTCTTTTACGAGATGATGGGGTGGAAGATTAGAGGGTCGAAACATGCTACCGGTAATACGATTGACAAATCAACCTTGGCGAACTATTTTAATTGGCCGTTTTAGTTTGGTCCTATTATAAAATACTAGTTAAACAAAGTTATTTTAAGATTCAGGGGAGAGAATATAGAGCTCGAAATATTATTTTTAGATACCCTGTATAATTTGCTTAAAAAGTTCATTTATTGGTTTCCGAGGTAAGAAGACATTAATGCCAAAGACTTTAAACATCTTTAAATAAGCCTAGCTGTTTTACGAAGCAATGGCGAAATTGTTTACTAAAAAAATTGACATTCTATGATCCCAGGGGCACATGCAAATTGGTTCCGCAATCAAAAATATTAGGAAAACTGGTTCCCACCCTTTTTGATTATACTGGTTTGTTCTGATTAGTTAACAGTATCTGACCGCCTCCAAATAGGTACGAATATCGAATAAGTAATAAAACAGGATTGTGTGAATGTTTATAAATTTGTTTATGGTGCTAACCAGAACGGTTTTTTCGTTTGCTCACAATTATTTGGCTTATTTCGAGATTCATAGCAAAAATGCAACACAACTGTTTCTTTAAATAAGCAACACACAAGTGATAGCAAAAATACAAAATTGCGTATAAGTAAATCAAACCCACCCCACGGCGTGAGCCGTCGGGCGCCCGAGCCGTCTACCTATTTATAACTAGGAACCAATATACCTACGACCTTTTGGGGCTCAGGAACTGCTTTGTAATGTTGTATTGGCTTTATACCTACTCTTCTAATCGGGAACCAATTTACCCACACCCGACACCACGACACAAATACAATTTGGTGTGGGAAGTGGCTTTTCGATCTAAAAAAGTGACTTAGGCTTGGTATGCAATAAAACTATAAAACTTTTCGCATTTGTGCAGGACCGCACTATACCTTATGAAAAAGATGTACTAATGTGTAAAGTGGGTTGGGAATTAAACAAACAATAATTTACATTTATTCTATATTTTAACAGTATATAATACTTGTATTTAAGAACAAAATAAATAATAGTTAAAGAAAAAACTAAAAAAACACGCTTTTATATGCAACCGAACTAAAAATTAGAAAATAATTTTTCATTACAAAGAGTTTGTATTACAGTAATAAAAGGTCAAACAATGAATCATTATTATATACCCCAAAATAGAATTATAATAAAATTTAAGATAATAACAGAATAATTCACTTCAGAGTAAAAAGCGTGGGGTGCATTTTACTATTTTTTCATAACTTTTCCCTCATAGATATTTACAAATAAAATAATTATAACATTTAATATAATAAGCACCCCACGGTTTTATTCTGAAGTGAATTATTCTGTTATTATCTTTTTTTTATTTTTATTATATTTTTTTAAATTCTATTTTGAGGTATATAATTATGATTCATCGTTTGACCTTTTATTACTGTAATACAAACTCTTTGTAATGAAAAATATTTTTTAAATTTTTAGTTCGGTTGCATATAAAAGCGTGTTTGTTTAGTTTTTTTAAACTATTATTTATTTTTCATTTTTTAGTTCGATATATCAATTAATTTTCTGCGGACATGTGATATTGAAATGTTTCACGAACTATTTCGTAATCTAATCATTTCATTTAAAGCTTCACTGTTGCATGGGGTTCTCAGAACGCAACTACTCCGAACAATTTTCTGTCAGCCTTATGCTGAGAGTACGTCCGAAACTGCACGCATGCGCAGATCGCGCACTAGCTCTTTTTCTGTTACTCTCCTACAGAAAATCTATAAAGGAATTTATTTATCCTGGCGATCCTAATCAGGATAACGGGATACTGTTTGCAGATTATTGCATTGTCATGGGTCCTTGATACGTGTGCAAAGTTTTAAAGAAATCGCTGGAAGTTGGTGAAAATTAAGCTTAAAGGTTCCGTTACATACATACATACATACATACATACATACAACGCAAGCAGTAACTAAAGCGTGTTAATAAAACACACCATATCTTACTCTCTAAACCAATTCCGCTATCACTCTTCCAAATTCTGACAAATTAAATCTTCATTGCATAAATCAACAAATTTAGATGCACCACTGTCTTTTCGTACTTTTCAAGGCTTCACAGTATTATTTACAATTTTTGACACTGTACTTTTAGGAACGCCTGTTAAAGCTAATTTTTCCTTTAATAAAAAAATGCTTTTCGTGGCCTCGCTTTACTAACTTTAAATAAACACTTTTAAAAATTATTTCATAATGTGTCGTAATAAAGATTTATTTTATACTTATAACTTTCCAGGTATAATTTTTTGCCATTATTGCCGGTATTTTCTGACCAGCTGCAAATAATACATTGTGATAAAATAAAGTGATGAGCATGAGCAAGTGATGAGCATAACCCAGAAGTCTTATAGAGTTTTAAGATAATATTTTTTATTTGCCAACAACAAAATAAATACGGCTCTGTCACGGCTAATACTTTTATGGCTTTATTGCATGTGATTATACCATCTTAAGTCAAGTCACTTTATTAGATCGTGAAAAGAACTATACCGCCGAAAATAAACTACCATCCTTAAAAACCTTTTAAATGTATTTTGGATCTCGTCATAATATGAGTTACTGAGAATAAAAGACTTAGTTGATAACTTGGAAGTAAAAAAAACTCTTTTATTAACTAAGTTTTAATTAAACACAAGTTATTATCTGGCATTTCAGAACAGTCAAAGACGTCAGCATCCAGTACACATACATACGTATTCAAATATCCTTTTGTTTAGCTGAAATGGAATGATTGAATTGTTTAATATAATAATTTTTTATTTGCCAACAACAAAATAAATACGGATCTGTCACGGCTAATACTTTTATGGCTTTATTGCATGTCATTATCCCATCTTACGTCAAGTCACTTTATTAGATCGTGAAAAGAACTATACCGCCGAAAATAAGCTACCATCCTTAAAAACCTTTTAAATGGATTTTGGATCCGTCATAATATGAGTTAATGAGAATAAAACACTTAGTTGATAACTTGGAAAGTAAAAAAAAATCTTTTAATAATTAAGTTTTTATTAAACAAAGTTATTATCTGACATTTCATAACAGGCAAAGACGTCAGCATCCAGTACACATACATACGTATTCAAATATCCTTTGTTTAGCTGAAATGGATTGATTGAATTGTTTAATATAATAATTTTTTATTTGCCAACAACAAAATAAATACGGATCTGTCACGGCTAATACTTTTATGGCTTTATTGCATGTCATTATCCCATCTTACGTCAAGTCACTTTATTAGATCGTGAAAAGAACTATACCGCCGAAAATAAGCTACCATCCTTAAAAACCTTTTAAATGGATTTTGGATCCGTCATAATATGAGTTATTGAGAATAAAAGACTTAGTTGATAACTTGGAAAGTAAAAAAAATCTTTTATTAATTAAGTTTTTATTAAACAAAGTTATTATCTGACATTTCATAACAGGCAAAGACGTCAGCATCCAGTACACATACATACGTATTCAAATATCCTTTTGTTTAGCTGAAATGGAATGATTGAATTGTTTAATATAATAATTTTTATTTGCCAACAACAAAATAAATACGGATCTGTCACGGCTAATACTTTTATGGCTTTATTGCATGTCATTATTCCATCTTAGGTCAAGTCACTTTCTTAGATCGTGAAAAGAACTATACCGCCGAAAATAAGTTACCATCCTTAAAACCCTTTAAATGGATTTTGGATCCGTCATAATATGAAATATATACTTAAGAATCTGTCCATTTTCTCAAAGAGACTCAACATAGATTTAACTACAATTTAAGGATCAGATTTTTTTTTTTTTTTTTTTTTTTTTTTTGTAACTGTTGTTTTTAAATAGTTAGGTCTGATGATGCCGGAGACGGCGAAACATGTCACCTAAATTTTAATATATATTTGACAAATTTGAGACTCTGACTTTGATCCTTAAATTGTAGTTAAATATATGAAATATATAATATTATTGGAAAACTTAATGATAATATAAAACTTAGTTGACAACATGGTAAGTAAAAAAGAACTCTTTTATTAACTAAGTTTTAATTAAACAAAGTTATTATCTGACATTTGATAACAGTCAAAGACGTCAGCATCCAGTATATATACATACGTATACGTATACCCTTTTGTTTAGCTGAAATGGAATGATTGAATTAACCACAAAGAGTATCCTAAGGCTAAATTTAAGTTGATTTTTTTAACCTGTCTTTGATATGTTACCAAATCATAACCGTAGTTTAAGGTAAACTATTAAAAACGTTATTTTTATTGAAATTTATAAACTAGTATTGGTAGGGGAGGCAAAAGGGGGATTTCAGGGTTTACTACAGCGCGGCTGATTATTATACCGGAGGATACCTTGTACCCGGTTAAGTACCACCTCCAAATATAAGCCCCGTATACAGGGCCCAAAGAGATAAACTTTCTAATAAGGGCGCTTAATTTTTGAAGTTTTTCCGAAAATATAGGTTCTGGATTCTGGATTTTGTTATTTGGCTCTGCTACAGAGGCAATTTGCCAGCTCTCCCCTTTCCAGTCTTACTGCTTTCCAGGGCTTTGTAGGTGGAAACTCTGGATAATCGAGCCTGTGCTCCCAGAGATTCCAAAACTTTTTTATAAAATGTAGATCAACAACAGCGATGAACTTCTGAACATGCATAAATTGTGACTGTCAAGCCAGCCTACCCGGGAAGTCTATGTAGACCTCTACGTAAACGTGAACCGCACTACTCGAAGACCGCGGAAAGAGTGAAAAATATAGGTTATGTTTGGGACGTCAACTTTTTGCCATAATATTTTTTTATCTGACAAAATAAACCGATACTGACATAAAATAAAATGAAATTACATAAAAAAATAGTATCTTACCCTTAATAACGATTTAACGTAAATTTCCTTTTTTTTTTAAATATTCAAGGGTCAGTGACCCCTGTTGACAGGTTTAAAATTATCTCCAAATGCACCACTAATAACTACTTAATTTAACTATAAATAGTAAAAACTAAATATATGTAAAAGTCCAATTACTAAAAGCAAAAAAATAACACCAAAACCGCGAAAAAAGCTTCCAGTACGATTCTAAACAAAGAATTTGGGAAAAGATTACGTCACAAAATTTAGCGAACATAGGCTTAAATGGGATCGAGCGCTCCTTATTAGAAAGTTTATTTCCTTGTACAGGGCATATATATTATATAAAATATTCTATATCCTGCTTTTCTATGCTATCCACCACGACTCTCTCCCCAGACCGGTTTCGCGTGCCTTACAGGAACTCATCAGTGAGGCTGTATCGAGTCGTGGTGAATAGCATAGAAAACAAGCGTCTACTTATTAGACAAGTTTCATTGTCTAGCGGTAGGATATTAAATCCTGCCGTTGATGCCCTACTGAAATCGCATTCAGTAAATACGAGCATCAATTGTAGCGGGGTGGCTATATATGTTATGAAGCACAAGGAAAAAATTCCCTACTTGTCTAGAGTCGTGGTGGATAGCATAGGAAAGCAGGATGTTTTCTTTTCACTGTATTTAAAGGGAGTAGAATATTTTATATAATACACCAAGACAGTAGGAATTTTTTCCTTGTGCTTCATAACATATATATAATATATATATATATATATATATATATATATATATATATATATATATATATATATATATATATATATATATATATATATATATATATATATATATATATATATATATATATATATATATATATATATATATATATATATATATATATATTAAGCTTTGCAAGCCAATAGGTCTCAATACGCTCCAAGTAAACCCCCATTTAGAATCGTGGGCTCCCCTACTAAATAAAACGATTGACGTTTTTTCTGAAACTGTTGGAAATCCTATTATATTTTTTTAGTAATTTTTAGTCAAGAGTTAAAGGTTTTTAAAAAGTTGTTCAAAAGTTCCTAATATCAATACCGGGTTTAAAAAGGATTCATAAGTATCATGGCTAATCCATCCCAGTAGCTATGAGTAATAGTAAGGGAGCCCAAGATGCTAAATTTGCAGTTACTCGAGCGTCTTAGAGACCTATTGGGTTGCAAAGCTTAGATGATAGGAAGAAAAAAAATTATATATGTATACCTTTACATCAGGGCGTTAAACGGCTATAGATTTTAAGTGTGTCAAAAAATAAATTTTTATCATTTCGGCTTGTGGAAATCGTTTAAATCGTATTAAATTATAAATTTTTCGTTATCCTTCAGTTATTTTCTTCAAAAAAAAAACCCGTTATTTTGACATGCTCGACATGTCAAAATGACGATTTTTACAACTTTATGGCCTTCCGGTTTTCTTACGTCACTCTCAATTGTCAGATTAGTGGAATATACACCGTTTAGCATGTAATTAACTCACCCTTTCTTATTCTGACGCGCACGACAATTTCTGATGGATATATTTTTGTTTTTACTATCGCCCCTATATACGGGGCTCATATTATTATTTGGTGAAGTTATTTATTCGGGTACAAGGTATTCTCCGGTATATTTTTCTGACGCGCTTAATAACTGCAGAAATCCCCTCTTGGGCTCCCCTACCAATCCACAATACATCCTTCGATAGTAATTTGAAGGGTTTAAGTTGATATAACATTTTAACAAAAAACAATTCGGAACGTTCTTGGTGGCTCTATAATTATGTCAAAGATAAATAGAAACAAGTCTATTAGAGCTCTTTGTGAGTCAATATTTCCAAAGAAGGCCTATACAAGAGTTTAAGTTTTAACTTTTAGAATTCTTCCCACATTTATACTGGGAAGCTTTCCAACAATTTTCCGGACACGTTGTACATGGTGTCCCATTTTGGATGCAACTGCGGGGTATCTCAGTTATTATTAAAGATAGAACCTTGCGGTTTTGCGAACCGGTGCTACTGTTTTGTGAAATGAAATAAACAAATCCGTCATAGCCCTCTTAGTTTCTGAGCTGCAGGGTGAAATTTTTGCATTTTTAGGTACCTCTTGTATCTCAGTTGACTAATAACTCATTTCAAAGGTAAAAACAGATTCCTGTATAACTTTTATTTTTATGTAAATAATATTATTGTTTTTGAAATATTGGCCAATGCTTTTTATGGAACACACTGTATATTTGTCAAAAAATAATATATTATTTTTACTTGCCAAGAATATATAACACTGTGGGTTTATTTTTATAAAAAACGACAAAATCCCCAATTTTCTTTTTTCATATCCAAAATTTTGCAGTAGGCCATAAAAAAACAGTTATTAGCTTTTCTTAATGACTTGATTACTGTTATGGTGCTTACGTCCCGACTTTCAAATTCGATTTTGGTTTTAAACTAAATAATGTTTTCTCTTGTTATATAAATCTGGGTAGGTAGCACTATTTTGAGCAACATTTTTAATTATTTAGTGGTTTTTATTAAATAACATTATATTTTAGTGGTTTGCCCCCTGAAGGGCCAACAGATAATCAATATTATTGCCAGTCATCCTCAAGCAGTGCAATATATTTACACAATGTTATATTCAATATATTGCTCAATATCGATGTAGTTTTGTTTTGTAACTATACTGGTTAAAACATGAATAAGAAAAAAATTAACTGCTGTTGCCATTGTTTTGGCAACATGTTTTGAACCCATATTTGTTTTTGTAAAACAAATACTTTTCATATTTGAAAACTAAAACAATTCTGCAATATTAACACATGACACAAAAAATTATTAGGTATAGCACAATAAAAATCAAACTCTTTTTGATTAACACGATAAATTGTACAACCTCTTAAAATAAACCATAAACGGTCCATATTCTTGTGCAGTATTAAATATTGCGCAATAATATTGATCGTCTAAAGGCTCTTAATCCTGCTTCATTTGATAAATGAATCTGTATCTGTATATAAATTTAATATTTGCATTCGTAAGATTTCAGTAAAGGGAATATATTTTTTTTGCAAAAAGGCCGATGTTACGCCACTGGTCATTAATAAATCGGCTTAAATTAATATTTAGACGCGTGTTGCCCAAGGGCGTCGATCTCTGTTAGGGATGGATCTTTGCCTACCTTTGCCTTTGTAAAGCTAAATATTGATGGAAGTGTTCTTTGCTTTGGATCATGTTTGTGATGTCGGAGGTCTGTAACAGCCATCAAAGGATGTTTTGATTTAATTAACCCGGTTTTGATAGGTCAGGTTCAGTTTGTTGAAAAAAGTTTCGAAAAAGAGATGTTTTATACGTGTAACTAGATGTTTTAAATAAATATGTACATTGGACTGGGCCAAAAAAAACGACTTTTTTGAAAAAATATATTGAAAAAATTGTTTAGGGTGTAGGATAAGGACTCTTTTAATAAGTATAGTGCCTGGCTTTATTTATGTCGGTTTTAGGTCGTGCCTTATTTTGGTGTTATGTTAATTTCGAAACTGTTCGTCTAACCGAACGTCTGCCGACCACAAAATCGAAAAATTTTTAGAAGAAAAAATACTTAAAAGCTTTTTCAAATGTATTTCTGTAATTGTGTTAAACAAAACCCTACAAACCAAAACAATAAAGAAAAACTACTATTTTTTCCCCTTTTTTTTAGGTTAATGGTACTGTCAACATGACTTGCAATAACTCTAAATTATGGGTACAAGCACTATTTAAATAAGGCCAGTATTAATTCCTGAGCTTAATAAGGCAACTTTCAATAATTCTCTATTAAGATTTAAAGGCCCCTCTTCCTTAATTTAGACTTTATATTTGTACTTTTATTTTTTGCGTCAAAGCTCCCTAACATGAAGTTAAAATACTCCATTCTGGTGACACTACAGGCTACATGAAAAGTGCACTGAAAAGAAAAAAAATGTCGCATGTTTTAAGCGACTACAAGTTTTTAAAATATGCATTCTTTTTGAATAGTTGTGCTTTTAAACCAAGATTTATTTCTTACTTTAAAAATAATAGTGGTTCTTAAACTGGGAGAAAAAATACTTTAATTTAGGTCTTTAATGTAAAAGAAATTATTTAAATTAAAATATCCTTTGTATTATTTTAAGAATATCAGAATCAAGAAATAAGAACCTAAAGATTTATGATTTAAGCTCTTAATATCTTAAATATAAGTTTTAAGATTTTAAACAACAGAAATATTAAATGTTTCCATAAAAATATTAATGAATTTTCTTTAAAATAATAGGTTCTTATTTTAAGAACCTAAACCAAAATCTTTAACCTTTATGTCAAAGAACCTATTTCTTTAATATAAGTATTCACTGAATTATGCTTTTTAGTACGGTATCAACGGTACGATTATATCCTACCGTCGAACAACGAAAGTTTATTTTTTAAGATACACATGTTATTCGTATTATTCAACTTGGACCCGGGACAGCCAGTTTGATAAGTCCTATGACATTCGGCAAAACGCATCATCGATGGAGAAGAGAGGTCTCGGTAGAATGACATGATAAGCAGGAATTCCTCTTTTAACTATCAAAAGAGAACAAGTTGTTTATTTAATATAATTATCTTAATTGAATTAAATTTTATTTCAGTCTGTGGTATTTACTATCTTGTCATAAAGAAAGAATCTCTCAGTGGGAAAGCGCTCGATGTTTTTAACGGAATACATCGTTCTTTAATGTAGACCCATTGGGGTCACTAAATAAAATAAGGTTATTTTTATTACAAAAGCGCCTTCTTTTGAATTTAGTACGCAAAGCTGAGAACATATTTTTTTCTGTTTGAGATCCTATTTCTGTAACACATATGAAAGTCACAATTCTCTCAAATTAAATCTAAGGCTTTTGTTTTAAGACATCTTTTTTCAGTGTACGTGTAACTAGATGTTTTAAATAAATATGTACATTGGACTGGGCAAAAAAAACGACTTTTTTTGAAAAATATATTGAAAAATTGTTTAGTGTGACGAAATAAAAATATTATGGAGATTTAAGCTCTTAATAATAGAGAATTATTGCACAGTGAAATAAGGCCAGGCAGATGCATGGTAAGATAAGGACTTTCTTAATAAGTACAGTGCCTGGCTTTATTTATGTCGGTTTTAGGTCGTGCCTTATTTTGGTCTTATTTTAATTTCGAAACTGTTCGTCTAACCGAACGGCTGCCGACCACAAAATCGAAAAATTTTTAGAAGAAAAAATACTTAAAGCCTTGCTTTTTCAAATGTATTTCTGTAATTGTGTTAAACAAAACCCTACAAACCAAAACAATAAAGAAAAACTACTATTTTTTCCCTTTTTACAAGCACTATTTAAATAAGGCCAGTATTAATTCCCGAGCTTAATAAGGCAACTTGCAATAATTTTCTATTAACATTTAAAGGCCCCTCTTCCTTAATTTAGACTTTATATTTGTACTTTTATTTTTGCGTCAAAGCTCCTAACTATCAAGGTAAAAAAAATTATGTGCACAGAGAATTAAATTGTCTACAAAAAAAATGTCCTATTAAAAGTTTTTGCCAGACGCACTGTTTTTGAATAATTAAGCTTTTAAACATTTGTACCTTTGATGGATTTACTTCTTTTTGTTGAAATTTTGTAACTAACTAAAACATAGAATATATATATATATATATATATATATATATATATATATATATATATATATATATATATATATATATATACAAGGTGTTTCTGGGAGGAAAGGGAAATATTTTGGAAACATGTTTAGAAGGCCAAAATAAGAAAAATTAACCCATATGTTTTAATCCGGTTCCTAACCGTCTCTGAAATAATCGGTTTTAAAGTTTTTTTGTAAAGTTTTGGAGTAATTAGGAAGTGTTGTATATTCTCCAGTTTGTAGGTATTTTATTGGTTGTCAATACCTAATTTAATTGACTGATAGTTTTGACAAGCTTGGTTGTCAGTTTGATTGATTCTGAGCATTTTGACTCGAAAAGAGAAAAGGTTCCATACGTAATGCCTTACACATTCACTCATGGGGAGTATGCTGCAGCTTGTATTAAAGTTGGTGGGCGTATTTTCAAAAACTAACCAGGAACCAGTGGAATTTTTCTGTTTTACTAGTATTTGTTTATGTTGTTTTTAAAATAAAAAATAGTTACTAAATAAATTTAAAACTGATTATTTCAGAGACGGTTAAGAATCGGATTTAAACATATGAGTTAATTTCTCTTATTTTGACCTTCTAAACGTGTTCCCAAAATATTTTCCTTTCCTCCCAGAAACACCCTGTATATATATATATATATATATATATATATATATATATATATATATATATATATATATATATATATATATATTATATATATATAAATATATATGTATATATTATATATATATATATATATATATATATATATATATATATATATATATATATATATATATATATATATATATATATATATATATATATATAGAATAAAACAACATACCTATATTCTTAAAGGGAATTTCATTCTCTACAAAAATTAAATTAATGTTTTCTTTATTGTTGAACCAAGGTCTTTTACTCATTGGAACAAACTGATATATCACATCATCGAAAATCGCAATTTTTAAATCTTATCGCTTAAAATATATCTAAACCTATTCTAGGTTAATAGCTAGTTGTTATACGAAAACGTAAATTTTGCTGTCTTAGAGTAGGTAAATCTCATAATCACACAATAAGTTTTACATTTTTTCAGTCTCATTTAAATGACTAATTTTTTTTTAAATTTAATCAATTCTGTTGTTACTCAAAATACATACTTTTTATTTATTAAGTCGTATTAAAAAAATGAGAACAAATATTTTCCATTCAAGACTTAAGAACGGGAATCCGTCTATATAATCAAACACCCTGTACAGAGTTGTTGATGTTTGCTTAAGATTTGATATTTATACCTTTCATTCCTCCGACGTTTCCGCCCACAGCTCTCTTACTTCTGTCAAATTTATGGCATGGCCTCGTTGAACGATATTTAAAGTTCTAATTATGAGTAGGCAATAAATTTCGAAACAATACGGCACTGTCTGAAAATAATGAGAACATCTGTCGGTAATTGATGGAATTACTTGATGGAGAACCATGAGTCATGGGCGGGTAAATTGACGAAAACTGTATTTTTACATCCCCGAATATCTACAGGGTGTCCGGGAAAATGTGGAAAATCTCTCGCACACGTATGGAACAGATGAAAATAACACGACAAGTTCCTATAAAATTTTTCCGTTTAAGCCCCGTCTGCGGAGATATGATCCCCTAAAGGGGGCAGCTAGAAATCGATTTTTCGTGAATAACTTTTAAAGCGCTCTGTATAATTTGATAATATTTTAGTACGATGCATACTAGTAAAGACCTCTTAAAATAGTGCCCTTGAAACTTATGTCGCTTCTTTAGTTTGCCAGGGACGGACTAGTTTGTGCACATTATTGATAATATTTTTTACGCCCTGTATGGTAAAGACACAAAAAATATGTTTTTGGGTAGTTTAAACCTTTTGCTAAAAAAAAGGTACTCTTGTTTGACATCGATAAAATAAGCCGTTTTTGAGTAAAAAATTATTTTAACAATAAGAGTTTATTTTTGTTTAATAATACAATATTATTTTCGATGTAATTTGTAATTTTTGATTCAGTATTGAAGTCCTCTCGTAGCAGGTCAGAACTCTTATTGTTAAAATAATTTTTTACTCGAAAACGGCTCATTTTATCGATATCAAACAAGAGTACCTTTTTTTAGGCATATGATTTTATGAATATAATTTTTATTTAAAAGCCTAGGTAAATGGAATTTGCCGTGTTCCTCGTTTGGCAAATGCCTGTAATATATTTTGAAACATGTTAGGCATATACAGTGTGTGTTGCAGACTACAGTACAAAGCCAGAGCACGTATAATTTGATTGGTTCAAAGCGCTATAGACGATCATGCAAAACTGTCACATTGGGGCGGTCATGGTTGGTTTTAATAAATCCTTTTTCTTTTTTTGCTTCATTTAGAAATTAAAAAGAAATAGCTTATCAGAACTAACTAGCCCCCTCCCAATGTGACAGTTTTGCATGACCGTCTGGTCAAATGCTAATTGATTGAAATAGTGTGACGTATAGTTTTGAATATACATAGGGGCCACTTTACGTCACTGGACCAATGTACCATATGGAACTATCTTCTCGGGTCCATGAGACCGGTGGACGATCAAAACTAACTTTGAATTTTTTAAAAACCAACTTAACCTATTTTCCTAACTTAATTTAGTACGGGCATACCCCCACTAGGGTAGCCCGTACGGAGACTTAACTAAAACTTTAACTTTATATTTTACTTCACTAACTACTTCTTATCTAATATCTTTATAACTTTTTTCCTCCCTCTTTAAATATTAAATTTTCCAGTGTTTGTTTTGCATTTCTACGCGACCTAGTTTGTTTAATGTTTTTATTTTATTATTATAAAAGTAACCTACAAAATTGTTTAATTTATACTTTTAAAACCTTGACACCTCACGTATATCTTTATTCAGCAAAATTCCCAATGTTAAGTAACCTAATTAAAATGTTTTCTTATTTTAAAATTCCCAAAAATGTATATTTTTAAAATTCCCAAAATGTATACATTTTTTATACTAGGTGTTTACAATAGCATTTGCCTAGGCAATTGGCATTTGAAAATAAAAATACAATATTTGCCCAGGCAGAAGGCGTTTGCCTAGACAAAAGCCGTTTGCCTAAAATAACCATTTGCCCGCAACATATTATTATATATAATTTTAAAGAAAAACAATTATTGGAAACAATTATTTTCAAGGCCTAAGTACGCCTATGTCTATTGGAGTCTTGTTTTAACAATGTCAGGTTAGTAAATTCAATTTGATTGACGGTCTCCGATAAAATCGATCCGATTATTAACTAATTACGTGGATATTTTGTTTTATAAGATGGATCGCTTTTATTATAAAAGCTTTTGAGCTTTCCTCGCAATGTCCAAGCACGAACTAGTGATTCAGCAAATTATCAACGGTTTCTTTTTAAATTGGTAAATTATTAAAGTGCTTTTCATTAATTTATTGACATAAAATACTATGTTAAATCATATGTATACAGCTACAAGCTAATTTAAAAATATACAGGGTGTAATTAAACTGATGAATAAAAAATAGAGGGTATGATTCCTTAGCTTATTGTAGGAAGAAAAATTCATATAAACATATATGTTCTAAATCTTCTAACTTTTAAGCTACACGGTGTTAAGATTTTAAGAAAAAAATCGTTTTTATTATCATATTAAAAATGTAGTACATTTTTTCATGACAATTGGCACTAACCTACTAAGCACCAATAGATTTTTTTAACATAGAGCATTTTTAAAAATTTTAACCAGTTGCATGCGTACAAGATAATACTGAAAATTAAAAAATAATAATAATAATACGCCATTGTTTTTTCCAAAATAAAAATAATTTTTTTCATCCTTATTTTTTTTAAATAAATTTGATCTGGTGGACAAATTATTTTTTTTTTAAATATTAAAGTAGTATTTTGAAAAACTGAGGCATGGTCCAACACTAGATACTTAATAAAAAATATTTTTCCTACGACCACTTGTGAAAATAGCAAATAGCACACTGATTTCATGCATAGAAAATGCGTTATATCACACTAGTGTTGCAAAGTACTTTACAGCACTAGTGTTGCAAAGTACTTTACAACACTGGTGTGATACATATTATGATGTCATTCTAAAAACTGCTATTGGTTTTGCAAGTGACATATTTATTGTAGTGACAGTAAAAAAACTTTTATTTACCTTAAACGGTAGAACCCAAATTAGCGAAAATCATCTTATTTTATATTTATTAAAATTTACGAAAAAATAAAAACATAAACAAAAATAGACATAACCACAAAAAACAACTTTCACTGACTGGCACAGTGTTGTCAGATAAGTAGATCAAATTTAAAATCTCCCTTCTACCTTTGAGCACGTGCTTTATAGAGGCAGCCTTGCCGCTTGACCGTTCGACCTAAAGCGCCAGAGAAAAAAACCTATAGATCAAATTCCTTCCTCTCTTTTCTTCGTGTACTCAAACAACTAGTTAAATCTTTTTTTTTAATCCCTAATTAAACCCAAGGCTAATACACACTTTATGAATCCACTTTCTTTTATCCATTCATAAATAGAATCAGACCCTTCCGACGTTGCCAAATGCTTTCCATATTTTGCATGGAAACTGACGTTTGGTAGTCGTTTTTCCTTACTTTAAGGACTTTAGGTTATGCATTTACAATTTTCATATTTTTATATTTTTTCTTAAAAATATGAGGAGAAACTGTTATTTTTACTTAATTTTACATGTGATGTTCAGTTTCATTAACTCGTTTTACCAATTTTACCCCACCCAGCACCCCTTTTCACTCCCCGGTTCTGCAAGTTTATTACTTTTAAAAAACCCTTATAATAGCAGAAAACCGTATTAAACTATTAGCGTTATTACCTAACAAAACCATACAATTTTTATTAAGTGAGGGCCTTTTTAAATTCCAAAATGATAAAAGTTATATAATGCTTCTAGGTAGGTGATTTTCGATGTAAAAATATTGTCAAAACAGTATAATATAGCAGTGAGGAAAAGTATATATCACACTAGTGTTGCAAAGTAAATATCACCCCTAGTGTTGCAAAGTTCTCAATTGTTTTTTATTTTTCTGAACAGACAAACTTTAATTTATTTTTTTTGGTGAATAATTTGTGGTCGTAGGAAAAATAGTGTACAGTACTCGTGTGAAAATGACTTTCTTACACTCGTGGGTTTGTCGCACTCGGCTAACGCCTCGTGCTACAATATTCCCACTCGTGTGAAATTAGTCATTTTCCACACTTGTAATGTAATATACTATTACGCCCCTCGTTAATATACACGTTATGTTGAGTGCATAGATTTCAAGATCATTTAGAGTTTTTGAATAGTTGATACATTTTTCCTATTTTTAAAACCTAAGTTTTTTTATATTTGGAAAATCCACAAAGGCTGAAAGCCTAAATACTAACGTACCGTGAGTGTCTTAAGCAAGGTAAGAGGAAGTTTGTTAACACGGGAATTAAAAAATTGAAGATTTGGGAGGAAAGGAAAGACCTCCGCTGGCAGTATGTTCCACAATTTAGAAACTCTAGGGATAAAAGAACGAACGAAATGGGAAGTTCGGGGCCTGTGCAATTGGACTGTATAGGGATGCATACGTACGGCACCATGAGTTTCTCTGTTGGGAGCTGCAAGAGGAAGGACTATACTAGATAATTTGTCGGAGCAGAAGCCGTAAAAGTATCTATAGAAAAGCGATAGATCTCCAACAGCTCGACGATGGGCAAGAGAAGGAAGTCTTTGAGTAAGTAAAGGATCATTAATAAGACGAACAGCTCTTGTTTGAATGGCATCAAGAATGCTGAGGGTTGTAGGGGATGCCATTCCCCAGACATGAGAACAATATTCCAGAGAGGGTCGAATTTGGGACACAAAGTGTATAAATTAGAAAGAAAAAAATATTTTTGGCTCGGAAAAGAAATCCAAGTTTTTTGAAGTCTAATATTTATTATATAAATTTTTTTAATTTCTGTTACGAATTAGTTTTCCTTTATAGTCAATGGCCAGCCATCGTTTATGATAAAAGTAAAACAAATAAAAGCAAGATATTGGTGGATTACTGATATCTTAAGAAAAAAAAACATATTACAATGAACAACCAAAAAAAAATGATTTAAGCACTTTCTTTATATACACTAAAAAGATCTTAAGGATTAAACGTCTCCACCTCTCATCCTTGTCCGTCTTTCGGCACTTGGCGGGGCGCTAATGTCAGCCATCACTCACTCACTCATGGCTTTTATTAGGCCGCGCCACGACTGATGGACGAAATCTGTCACTCTCTGCCCGACGACAGCCCCGATTGATTCTAGAAGCTACTGGAATTCTGGTTATTTACGAGGTCCCTATTAATATCTACGGTGAAAAATCATCATATTAAGGGAGAAAGACATGGTCTTTTTTCTTATATACCTGCTATCAATCCTCGACTGCTTCGCCATCACGAGTAACATTTATCAAGGAAAAATTTGAGCGATGACTGAAAGTGATAAATAGTCGGGATCATTAACACTTTTGTTTGTTTAAGTTTCATTTTGCTAGGAAAAAACTATTAATTATTTTTAGTTATGTTTGCAAGCCATAAAAGTGACTATTTTTTTACCAGTTTGACGCTTTTTTTTCACACTTTGAATTAGTAGTTTGTTTTAATGTCTAGCAGAAATTATTTTAATATGAATGGATACAATGTAACAGTAAATATGGATGAAATGCGTCACTTCTTGCCCGACGACAGCCCCGATTGATTCTAGAAGCTAATGGAATTCTGGTTATTTACGAGGTCCCTATTAATATAAACGGTGAAAAATCATCATATTAAGGAAGGAAGACATCATTTTGCTAGGAAGAAACTATTAATTATTTTTAGTTATTCTTGTAAGCAATAAATGTAAAAAATGTAACGTTATTTACCACTTCGAGTCTTCTTTTCACATTTTGAGTTGGTGTTTTGTTTTAATGTCTACTAAAAGTTATTTTAATATGAATATATGCAATGTAGCAGTAAACCTGACGAAATGCGTTACTTTTTGCCTGACGACAGCTCCGGTTGATTCTAGAAGCTACTAAAATTTGGATTATTTAAGAGGTCCCTATTATTATCTACGGTGAAAAGTCGTCATATTAAGGGAGAAAGACATGGTCTATTTTCTTATATACCTGCTATCAATTCTCGACTGCCTCGCCATCACGAGTAACATTTATCAAGGAAAAATTTGAGCCATGACTGAAAGTGATAAATAGTCGGGATCATTAACACCTTTGTTTGTTTAAATATCATTTTGCTAGAAAGGAACTATTAATTATTTTTAACGGACTTAAATAGGAAGGAGGTTTTCAATTCCCCTGTATGTTTCTTTGTTATGTGTATGTCACGCGATTTCTCCGGCATTTGTGGACCGATTTTAAAAAATTCTTTTTTTATTTGAAAGAGTACACTTTTGCGGTGATTCCATAAAAGACCAAGTCAGGATCGCGAAGGAGAAAGGTACTAGATCTATTTTTTTCTCTCTGCCGTACGTTGTTCGTGCGGCAAAGCTGCCTCTAGATAGGTATGTTCTAAGATAATAAAGAATAAAATTTGGTTTAAAAGTAAAATGTTAGGTTAGGTTAAGGTTAAAAATAAAGATATTAGATGCGCATTTCGAATCGACAAACTTGGGGTAAAATTTACCCCCTTCACCGAACTAAAAGAGGTACTAGTAGTGTTTTTAGTGTACCTTTATTGTATTGTATAATGATAAACTAAAAAGCAAAAAAAAACATAAAAAAAATAAAATTAACTTTAAAAAAATGAATAGAACTCACTGAAAAGATAAAAACAATAAAAAAAAAAGAAGTCTGGTAATAAAGTTTCATTTACTATTTAAGTATTCAGAGGCTTTTAAACGTATTTGTTCTTTGTCTAATTGCCACCTGCTAGAGTTCAACACATTAAAATTTAATTGAAAGAATCGAGCTGGAACGATGTGTATATTTTTAAAAGTTTTTTGTTACTATATTGTTCTTTTACGAAAAATACAATGTTATAAGGAGTTAAAGTAGAATAAAAAAATGCTTTTCTGATTTTTATTTTTTACATTTTGTTTATTAAAAAAATGTCCCAGGCCTTCTTTTTTGTAATCCTCAAAAACCCCCTTACTTTTAATAATTAACTTTACGAAAAAATACCTCTTTTTCTAACTACCGTAAAAAACTTTAAAGGGTGATTTCTTATGTTATTTTATAAAGAAAAGCTCCTATAAGCATATGCCCAAAGTTGTTTCGTTTCTGAGATACAGGATGTTATTTGTTTTTAAGTCGGTATTTTATTAATATCTTAAACACAAAGGCAGATATCAAAAAATGTATAACAATAAAAAGTTGTTTTTTTAGTTGTTTTAGAAGAAAAAAATATAAAAACTACATAAAAAGCCAGTGGCGCACATTTTTCTCTCAATAATATTTGCTGTGGTGCCCACTGAGATGCCACTGGACCCACTAAAGTCAATCTAGTTAAAGCTTTATAAGGGCTTTATTATATCAAATCAACGTACTAAAATTCAACCAAATCGGTTAGGGGTATATAAACTTTTTCATACATAAACGACAACATGGGTCGCATACAACCCCATGAAGAATTATCAGTATTTTAAAGTTCAAACAGTAGAAAACCTAACTTATTTGTTTTTGTTGGTTGTTTTGTAATTTAAGCCATAATTTTTACAGGAAAAGACAATTTATTTTTGTACATCTTTGTTAGATTTCCATAATTAATTATTCTTTAAAGCATTTACTGGTGTGCAGTAAAGCATTAAGTCTTCCAATTTGGTTTTATTGGTCTGTCTTGTATATCTTTGTGCTTTTGAAAAATGTATCTTATTTTTACGTAGTTTGTCGTTTGTATGAGTAACAATTTTATACAGCATGTTATCGTCAAAATAAAATTTTTAAAGCTTCCTACTTTTTTTTTGTTCCTTGAGGTTTAGAAAGATGCAGAATCGTGTATATTTCAAATAGGTTTAGAGTTCTATTTGTAACCATTGCTAAAGGTACTTCATTGTCGCGATTCATTTTCAGTTGGTTCATACACTATTTCGACTGCCTCCACTTCTTTTTCTTCATATTCTTTGAATTCACCTCCAATATCACTTAAGTGTTAATTAATAATGTCAATATCCTTATTAGTTTCTTCATGTCGTCTTTTAATCTCTTTTAGTACCTTTTAACTTCCATATTCTTTTTTGATAGACATGTCTTTTTTATTACGCAAACAAGAACACGGGTCGCCGGCGTATCCCAACAACTATAATTCAGGCCATAAATTTCTGCGGCATACGTAATTTTCTGTGGTAATAGTAACAGCCAAGCTACTAAGGTAGGTGTAGCAGCAGTATTATAATAAAACTTTTTCCAGAAATAGGTCTAAAATATTATTTGTTGCGGTCACAGGCGACCCCGTGTTTGTCCTTTGAGGGTTAAGATTTTAAAAAATACCGACTTTAAAAAAAAAATTATCTCAAAAACGAAGCAACACTGTAAAGATGTTTATAGGAACTTTTCTTTATAAAATACAATAAAAAAATTTTAAATTTCGTAACATAGATAGGAAATTCTCTGTTTTTAAGCCACCCTGTACATCCAATATAAAGCTATTTTTATAAAAATGTATTCACTTATCAAGCAGGACTTTTTATTTGTGAAGTAACAATAAAAAAGTTCCTCATTTGGTAAGAACTTCCGAAGATATGCTGTATTATACTGTATATTATTAATGCTGGCTTCTTTGCATTTTTATTCTCTTAATAAAATATTAGCAAACGAATAACAGAATTTTCTTGTTGAAAAAAAAACAAGGGAATTAATCGACCTGCCAAAATCCGTTTAAAGTGGAAAAAGAAACTGCGTCTTTTTGACGTCTCAAAGCAAAAAGAAAACTCAATTTAAGGAAACGTTTTTCGTTCCCGATTGCTAATTTCATAATCCGCAGAATAAAGCGCGTTCGCTAACCGGTTGCCTCGCGGCGAACCGGACATCAAAGGAACTCAACATTTGATATTCCGAGATATAATTGAATATGAAAAGTAATTTTTAAACTTCATCAACATTCTTGTTTATTTCAATTGACATTTTAATAAATTTCCTTTGCGAGAAGGAACAAGAAATTTACGATAAACAAATAGCCCAATTTCCAATCATCAAACAAATTTTCTCGAGGTGTATTGGCGGCAGAAATAAAAAGTTCGTTTATTTGTGTAAAGATTTTTTGTTTTTTCATTTAAATTATATGTTCCAAAGTATATAGGATGCCCCAACTTATTTTATACACAAAATAACTTCGACCCTGTATCTACAAGATACAAAAAGAGACCTAAATAAAGAAAAATGTTCGTTTGGACACAATAATTTGATTAACAAAAATAAAAAAACTTTATATGAACATAGTATATGTCCTAAACGTCTTAGTTTTTGAGATACAGGGTGTTCAAATTGTCAAAAAACCAAAAAATTTCGAAAACACTTATTTTAGTAGAAATACTGGATATAAACCCTATTTAAATAGGAATTTATTATTTTTGTTACATAATTTCTAATTAAAAATTATAAACCTAATTTTTAAAAGAAAAAGATATGCGATGCCTCTTTTATGGTCTAAAAATATGCAATTAAGTGAATTCTATTTTTTCCTCTTAAACAAAATAAAATATGGAAAAAAATTTAGAGACATTAAAGCGGACTCTTTGTTTGATCTCCGGACAGTGCGGACGTGCGTAGAGGACTACAAAGTTCTTCTCGGAGTGGCGGCTAGAGGTGTCGTACGAACGTTTTTTACCTTCGGGGATCAAGAAAAGATTCACGCTAAATTGACGGCATCTTTCTTCTGGATCTAAGCGCTGTGAGCGAAGATTCCTATAAGCTGATGGTATCCTGTTTGGTGGTGAACACGAGGTATTTCTCAAATGGCCGGAAATAGATGGGCGTGCCATGGGAACTGTCAGTAGTAAAAGTGAAGGTTATACGTAACACCAGTATCAGATCTTGGTTTGACAGCCGACAATTTATGCATTGCATCGATTGTTGAATTATTTGTTTTCTTTTTGGAATTTCTGGGAGCTACGAGCTCGATTATCCAGATTTTCCGCCGACGAAGCCCTGGGAAGCATAGTCCGGAAGGTGGAGAGTGGTGGATTGGACCTGAAGGGACCAAAACCAAGAAAAAATAGAGAGAGAGAGAGACATTAAAGCGATATTTTTACTTGCTTAATGTTAAGAAAGCACACAAAAATTTACACACATTTACACAGTCAGTGGCGTATTGTTTTTTTGGTTGGAAATATTCCTTCAGTTGCCTCTCGAGACGCCACTGGACTTATTAAATGTAATTAAGTTAGTGATAAAAATCCCCCTTAATGTCATTAATATTATTGCCGAATTAAAACAAAATTGGGTAAAGAATAGGTTGAATATTAAAAAAAAAAATAGATTTTTTGTTTGTAATTTTAGCACCCTGTAGTTCAAAAACTAAAACGTTTAGGACATATGTTCATATGAAGTTTTTTCTTATTTTTTGATAAATCATCACCTTCTTTAAGTTTTTTGCATTTGTTTTGAAACACCCTGTATACAGGGTTGTTTTTGGGCGCAGATCACGAACCTTAGTTTTTTTCGGAAACGTTTTATTCTTGAGATATTCATCATCGTTTAAAGGGGTCATTCTGCAATAAAAAATAATATTAGTGAGTCCTTAGACATAATGTCGAAATCTCACTGGTTACCAAGTTACAGGGGTTAAAAGTTTATTTTTTATTTTGGTTTTTTCGCCATATTGCATTTATTTTTTAACCAATCCAGTTGATATGTGGCACACAAATCGAGCTTTGCAGATTCTAAAATGTTCAGACTAAAGTACTTTTTTAAATACCGCCAGAGGGCACTTTTACTAAAACTTAAAGTTTATTTACATCATAACTTTTTTATTTTAACAGATATTGCAAAGCTGGGGCGCCATTTTATAGACCATCAAATATCAACTGGATTGGTTAAAAAATAAATGCAATATGGCGAATAAACCAAAATAAAAATTGAACTTTGACGGCTTGTAACTCGAAAACGAATGACATTTTCAAAAAAATTATATGAAGCTCTACCCGTATTTGGTCAAGTAGAATCACCCCCTTAAGTTTCGTGATCGATTTTTGAATCACCGTGTATATAAAAAGTTTAAGTTTCTTAAAATATTTTTTAAATATCTTTATTCTAGAAAAAATAATAAAAAAATTAAACTTATTTTGTATGTTTTAATTATCTTCTTGTGTATTTGCCTAAATTCTACAGAAAAAAATGTACAAGATGAATATATTACAATTTTTTTTTAATAGAAAGGAAAGTCACAAATTTGCCCCTATTCCATCTTAGTTAAATGATCCTTTACCCACATTTTTTCAGACACCCTGTATATTTTCCTTTGTTTATTTTGCTATCAAAACTTTAAGTGTGCCAGGTTAAAGATACAATTTAGGCAACTTCGCGTAAATAACTCACCAGTGATTCAATAAATTCTTCGCGTATCGAAAGAAAATCTCCTTCGCCTTGAAACACTTGACTATCGGGGGTCACAGGGTTGTCGGGGATGGCGGGCGCCCCCTAGCGGCAACCCGCTGCCCTGATTTATGCCATTCCGGAATCATGGTTCTCGTCGGGGGCGCATACAACGCGGATATTTATTTTATACATCTGTTCGCCTTGACGTAATGTCCCTCCATATATCGCGTGCATGCTTTTAGACTGAAGGCTGTTAAGGAGCGCGACGGCCAGGGAAATTGACGGCTAAAGCAGTGCCGGGGAAAACACCCTGACAAGTATATACGTTAAAAAATGTTTAAAATATACCAGGTGACAATCAAAACGAGAACCCAGATTTTGGTACCAAACCTTTACCTGGGAGTTTTTAATTCATTTTTGAACTGCATACCAAACCTTCTCTTCGTAAACCGTTTTTACGGACTCTTCACCCCATACCTACCCTTAAATTACTGGATGGTAATTGTTTGGGTACACGCCAAAAATTAAATTAAAATTACCAAAAAACCAAAAGTAAAAAGATAACTAAAAATCGACGTTTCGGTGGCAAGTCTGTCACCGTTGCCAAGATAAATTGAATAAAATTAATAAAAATAAAAATTAACTATTATTAAGGTTTTAAATTTTGAAATTTTTATATTTTTTAAAGATATTCTGAGAACGTTTTGACATTAAATGTCAAATATGTTTGTTTGATTATAGTGTCATAGTGACATAGCTTACTGGTTGCTGGTGTATTTATTGTTTGTGTTACAAAAAAGGTGAATAGTTAGTTAATTTTTAGTCTTTCTGAAGATACTTCAGTATCAAGCAAAGGCAACCAAGTGTTATTTAAATTAACTGAAATTGATGCTACACAATTATCTTTATTTAATAATATATACGCACTTTCTTTGATTTTGCGTCTTTTAAAACAAATTTCCTTTGCCAAAATGCTCGAAGCATCCCAGTTTATTCTATGATTGTTATCAAATGCATGTTGGCAGATTTTTGATTAATGAAATTATGTGTTTTTAATGTATGATCTGTGTTCTTTTATGCGTTTGGCTAATGGTCTACAAGTTTCACCTATATAAAACTTATTGCATTCGCAAGGTATTTTATAAATGACATTTTTGTATTTTCATTTAAGTTGTATGGTTTTGCTTTTGTTAATTGAGATCTGATAGTGTTTTGTGTTTTAAAGATTGTTCGAATATTAGATTTATGTCCTATTCGTTGAATTTTATTTGATAGTCCGGGAATGTATGGTAAAAATAAATTTGTAATAGGTCTATTTTGATTTTGTCTTATAATTTGAGTTTCAAATTCTAGGAAACAATTATTTATAAAATCAAGAGGATAATTATTTTGAAACAAACATATTTGACATTTAATGTCAAACCGTTCTCAGAATATCTTTAAAAAAATATAAAAATTTCAAAATTTAAAACCTTAATAATAGTTAATTTTTATTAATTTTATTCAATTTATCTTGACCAGGCTGGCAGACTTGCCACCGAAACGTCAATTTTAATTATCTTTTTACTTGTTTAAATTTTTTTGGTTTTTGGTACTTTTAATTTAATTTTTGGCGTGTACCCAAACAATTACCATCCATCAAATGAATCCGCCGAACTACAGATCATATCTTCAATTCTTAAATTACTGTCGTGTCTATTCAGAGGCAGTCAATTCATAACTGGGTGACAAATGTCAATGAGCTGGTCCAAGTAAATTTTGTTTTTTACACGGAATTAGGTGAGCCATTCAAAAAATGATAGCTCGTGACAAAATCACCACTAAACTTGCTACTTTTCCGGATAAAAACACATTGCTTTCAAATATTAGGGTGGGTTTTAATGGAAGTGGCGTTAGTTTTATTATTGTAAGTAAAATGACTGTGTATTTATAATTCATCTAATAAAACAAGCCATTCCTAATCTAACACCTGCATTTTATTATGTTTTTGTTTTGCAAAAATGATTAAAAATATTGAAAAATAACGTCATATTATAGGAAATTCTCGCAGTCTTACTTTTGGTAAGTAGAGTTATCATGACTCCGGCAGATAAAGCATCCAAGACGAGGTAAATTATTAAAAATAATAAATACCTATATTTATTTGTCTTCTCCTAAAACAAGTCGACATTTTTAATTACGGCTACGAAATATCAAAATTTACTTAAGCTGTGGTTAAAACAAAAGTGATGACATTAAACATCATCCTAAAGGTTCATGTAGGTCTCTATGACACTTGAATAAATCCCCATTTAGAATAGTGGGCTCCCTTACCTGAAAATACTGATTCTTGTTTGAAAATGGCAAATAAATGGCAACTAGGACACCCAGCTTATTCTGATGATGTCCAAGAGTAAATCCCGTATCTAGAGGAATCATTCGCACGCCCTTCTCTTTATGATGAACCTCAATCTGTACTCTACCAGCTGTTAAAATTGGAATATCCACAAAGTTCGTTTGTCACCTGGTCTAGGTTAATTATTTCTTATCTAATTTATTTTTTTACCCCCAAATATTTAAAAATACTACTTCCTTCCCGAAAAAAAACTGAAATTTTTGTCAAAAAGTTTTATAATAATTCTTCTGCCTTGTTTTTATTTTACTCTTTCATCAGTTGCTTTTGTTTCTTATATAAATTTTAAAAAATATTGGCTTGGCATGCGACTCGATGTCCGAGTTTGATTTTTCGTGGCGTGCGTGGTGCAAACTTGTGCATGTGTAGGACACGTCAGCTAACGTTTCAGTTTAGGAATGTCGTTTACGGGGTTATATTGTTTTGAGGTAACAAAATGGCTTATTGGCACCAGGAAGAAGTATTGCGTGATTTTATAGATATGTGCCAAGGGTATTTATGCTTTTGAAAAGTTAAAAGTAATGAATCCATTGACAAAAATGAAAAAATCTTTTCGCCAAATTACGCTTATGCTCAAGTTGATCACACCACCAGCTGCAAAAACTGACGCTGAACTGACAGGTACATCTGAATCGTGTGTATCAAAAGCGTCATTTGACATTTGCTCTCATGCAAGTGCGTTTTAGGTTTGCATGACCGAGTATACCCCGGTAAACGCATCTTTTATCTACTTTTCTGTAGCCATTGTGTCGAACAAATGATGTTATAGCTTATGCTTGCTTGATTATTGGTGTTGCTGCTCGGCAATTGCAAGTTAGGCAGTTCAAGCGCATATTTTCTTCGCTGAACCACAAAAATTCTCTATAATAAATAGCATTATCTTAAATGTTTAAATTTTCTGTGGAAAGATCCCCTTCCCAGATAACTGAAAACGGCTCATGTGCAAGGTATCTTCGAGAAACGATTAATAAATACCTTTTAAATTAAGGACCCTTCACCAACAACACAAACTAAATTACAAATTACTGCAACATCCACTATATTCCCCAGAATTAAAAAAAAAGGTTATTTCCTTCTTTTCGCGCCGATTTCATTTCAAATGACCTTTTTCCACCTTGTTCAAAGAGAAATTAGTCACCAAAACTTCCCACCCGACCTAAACTTTTTTAAAAACCTCCCTGTCTAGCGCCTATTACTCCCCTGTCTGGCGCCTATTTTTTCATGGCGCCCTAGGCTGTAGCCTAGTCAGTCTAATGGTTAATACGGCACTGCTAAGGATGGCAAATTTTTTTAAATGTTCAAGATATTGTTGATTTCAAGACAAAATAAAAAAATCGGTTTACTGACGATAGTGGAACGTGACAACATCGAAAGAATCATTACCTTTATCGCCGCAATTATCGTTGCTATAAACAATTAACACCACATTCACTTTTCACTGCACGCTCATTTAAGTAGGAGAGAAACAGATGTCGAACGCTGCCGAACACGAAGTTCGTAAATCTTTGTCGCTCGTTCCGCGCTCTCGCTTGCACTTCAAGCCTTTATTGGAACGCGCGAGGTAACGCCGCATGAGTCATGTTTTTTTGTGCGTGCAGCCGTATCATCAAATTATAAGACGTTGTCACGTCAAAAATTTAGAAATTTCTTGATATCTGGTTATTAATTTTTTATTTTAGATGCTAGTCAGGATGGTAAATAATATCGCCCTACGCTAATGTTTACGTCTGGAAGTTGAGGCGTCAAACGCTCCCATTCACGGAAAGATGTACGAGTATGGGTTTGTTGTACCGACCGCGGGCGATCCGGCATGGCTCCGGGTTATCGGGTTTTTACCCCGAACGGGACGTTGCGCTAAATCCGGACAATATCCACATAAGTAGCTGATCGAACTTATTGAATTACACACGGTTTTTTGTGTGTTTGCATTTCTTGCAGGCGAATTCCTTTGTTAAATGGTGAGAATTACTCCCTGTTTGCACTGTTTCTTTAGCATAGGTAAAATGTTTTTTTTTAAATTTTAACAGAAAATGGTATTATTTTTTATGTAGATACAATTTTACGAAAAGCAGCCATAAATAGAAACAATTAAAAGAAATAAAAAAATATCAACATAAGTTTAAAATAACAAATAAACATATTGTATTATGGTATAAAAAGCTACTATATATTTAGGTATTATTATTAAGTACATTTAATATAAATCAACTTAATTTTAAAATTTGTCTTTTTATTATATTAATAAGTTTTTCTTATTATTTGTTCTTTAGTTCGGTTTATTTTTTTTTGTAATTTGTATATTTTTTGTTTTTAGTTTATTACTTTTTTATTTGTACTTCTATATTTATTTAAAAATAATATTAGATTAAACTGAGAAAGTATAAAAATCACATATACGTGTTTTTAAAATTTGATCGATTTCCCCAGGATTCCATAACCAGACTTTGACTGGTTTCAATAAAACTCGGCAACTCGAAAGAGCAGTCTTTCATATAAAATAAGAACTTTTTCCTACGACCACTTGTGAAAATAGCAAATAGCACACTGGTTTCATGCATAGAAAATGCGTTATATCGCACTAGTGTTGCAAAGTACTTTACAGCACTAGTGTTGCAAAGTACTTTACAACACTCGTGTGATATATATTATGATGTCATTCTAAAAACTGCTATTGGTTATGCAAGTGACATATTTATTGTAGTGACAGTAAAAAAACTTTTACTTACCTTAAACAGTAGAACCCAAATTAGCGAAAATCATCTTATTAACGTTAAGTTACTACACAGTATAAGCTTGCTTCTAATATTAAAAAGAGTAATAATAAAAGTTCCGCAAAAATAAAAACATAAACAAAAATAGACATAAGCACAAAAAACAACTTTTACTGACTGCTCGCTCAGTGGCACAGTGTTGTCAAGTAAGTAGATCAAATGAAAAATCTCCTTCCTACCTTTAAGCACACTTTATAGAGGCAGCCTTGCCGCTTGACCGTTCGACCTAAAGCGCCAGAGAAAAACTCCTATAGATCAAATTCCTTTCTCTCTGTCTTCGCGTACTCAAATAACTAGTTAAATCTTTTTTTTAATCCCTTAATTAAACCTGAGGCTCATACACACTTTATGAATCCACTTTCTTTTATCCATTTATAAATAGAATCAGACCCTTCCGTTGCCAAATGCTTTCCATATTTTGCATGGTATAACTGACGTTTAGTAGTCGTTTTTTCTTACTTTTAGGACTTTAGGTTATGTATTTACAATTTTCATATTTTTTATATTTTTTCTCAAAAATATGAGGAAAAAATGTAATTTTTACTTAATTTTACATGTGATGTTCAGTTTCATTAACTCGTTTTACCAATTTTACCCCACCCAGCACCCCTTTTCACTCCCCGGTCCCGTAAGTTTGTTTACTGATATTTTTTAAAAAGGGAATATTTTGGACATCCGCCACTTACGTTTTATTTAGAAGAGTGTCTAAAATATGTAAGTATCAATAATTTAAAAAAACCCTTAAATTAGCAGAAAACCGTATTAAACTATTACCCTTATTACCTAACCAAACCATAAAATTTTTATTTAGTGAGGGCCTTTTTAAACTCCAAAATGATAAAAGTTATATATTGCTTCTAGGTAGGTGATTTTCGATGTTAAAATATTGTTAAAACAGTATAATATAGCAGTGAGGAAAAGTACATATCACACTAGTGTTACAAAGTAAAAATCACCCTAGTGTTGCAAAGTTCTCAATTGTTTTTATTTTTTCTTTAAAGACAAACTTAATTTTTTTTTTTGGTGAATAACTTGTGGTCGTAGGAAAATAGTGTACAGTACTCGTGTGAAAATGACTTTCTTACACTTGTGGGTTTGTCGCACTCGGCTAACTCCTCGTGCTATTTCCACACTTGTAATGTCATATACTATTAAAATCGGTCCAAATGATGGAGTAATCGGTGTATATATATTAACGAAAAAAACAAAAACAAAATATATTCAGTCGAAACTTCTTTTCAAATTTAGTAATTTGAATTTTACCCCCTTTCTGACGAAAAATCGATCTGAAATTTGGTACATACCCTTTATTTTGATGACAATACAATATAATACATTCTTTATGAATGTAAATCCATGATGGCCGCCGATTAAAAAAATGGCGGAATACATATTATTTCACAACAACCTCCATATGGCTATCAAATGAAAGGCTTTGATTAGTAGAATAGAACTCAATCTAAAAAAATAGTTTAGACAGTGTAGGTAAACAAAGAACTTTTACAAGATAGAATCGGGATCCAAGCATGGGTCTCTTAAATTATTTATTATATTATTATTAAATATTTTAAAAAAGTTTTTTTAATATTTAACACACCGTAGTTCTAAAACTAAGACGTTTAGGACATATGTTTATATGAAGTTTTTTTCTTATTTTCTGTTGTCGAATCTCCCCGTAAAGTTTGTCGGTTGAGTTACTGGACACCCTGTATGTATGTAGGTAATTTGAAATTGAAGAAATCTTTGATGTCTATTGGTGCCTAAACGGTGAGGTTTATCGACTTTAATAATTAGTAACTTATTTTTAGGTTTTTGATTGTCTATAAAATGGCACCCCAGCTTTACGATATCTGTCAAAATAAAAAAGTTATGATGTAAATAAATTTTAAGTTTTAGGCAAAGTGCCCTCTGGTGGTATTTAAAAAAGTGCTTTTGTATTAAAATTTAAGAATCTACAAAGTTCGATTTGTGTGTCAAATATCAACTGGATTGGTTAAAAAATAAATACAATATGGCGACAAAACCGAAATAAAAATTAAACTTTGACGGCCTGTAACTTGAAAACGAATAACAGTTAGAAAAAATGTATATGAAGCTCTACCCTTATTTTGTCAAGTGGAATCACCCCCTTAAGTTTCGTGATCGATTTTTGAATCACCCTGTATTTTAAAATACTTAACATACCAGATCTGACTCTTATTGGTACAAACGACTGTAATATCGGATTAATCTTCCCATTTAAACAGGTTTAAATATAAAATAGAAAATTCCCTGTTTCACGTGTTGGCTATGAATCAATCGTACGACTTTCACACTTACCAGGATCAAAGAGCATACGTATTATTATAGATGAGCAGGGCTTGGACTGACGGATAGTCTGTCTTTACCTCTCTAGATTTATAGCTATTTAAGTTTAGAAAATACCATAAAAATAATTCACAATTAAACTTGTGTAAAACAGTTTATACAGGGTAGCCACAAAGGTATCCGAGAAACTGCGAATATAAATTCAACAATGAAAATTAGGAAAAAAAAACTTTATATGAACATATGTCCTAAACGTCTTAGTTTTTGAACTACAGAGTGTTAATTTTTTAAAAAATATTGTTTTGTTTTTTTTTATAATAGCTCTTATATCAATTTAGATATTTTTTAAAAATTTGGAGGAAGCCTTCTATGCACCAGAAGACATTTTTTGCCATACAAGAAAAAATTTTTATATTAAAAAATATTTTTAAATATAAAAATTGTACGTCAATGCAGTTTTCTGATATAAAAATAATTTTTAAAATACCCAATAGGTTTGGAACAAATTCAATCTTTTCACTTTTTTTATTAGATGCACGGTTTTCGCGTAAATAAAAGGAAACCATTTATTGGCATGGTCATTTCGTATCCATAATATCTAATTCAACAGCAAAAATCACCCCTGTTATATAACGTATGTCCTAAAAGTTTTGGCACATAATATTTATCGGTTTTTTTTTAATGAAGAAATTTATTTAAACACTAAACTAGTTATCATAAATTACAACTCAATACTTAACTAAACTATACTATCGAATTATGTGGAGTGGCCCATTCTGCTCTACCAGACGCAAATTTCTTCGAATGTCTCTCATGAGGTCCTGGACGGAATTCAGTTCAATTTCTCTTAATTTCTCGTAAATTCGCCGTCTTAATTGTTCCTCATCTTGTGCTTTCAAGCCTCCATGATAAACCTTTCTAGACAGTACATCCCAAAAATCCTCTATTGGGCAAGCCTGCGGCAAGTTTGGAGGGTTATCGTTTTTGGGAACAAAAAGGTATGTGGTGTTGTCGAAGCCAGTTTTGGGTATCTTTTGAGTAATGGCATGATGCTAGGTCTGGCCAAAACATGGTATCGTCATTAGCATGATGTTCGCAGACAAACTGAAGCAATTTGGAAAGGCAGTTATCGATATAGTTCTGACTATTCAAAGCTTCACCCCTCACTCTTCCCACAAAAGGTCGGGATACACCCCTGTTAGAAATTGCGCACCAGACAAGGATTTTATCTGCAAATTTCGCTTTATGTTTGTATCTAACATTGTCAGAGCATTGCTCTACGTTGTCCGTATAAAATCCATCGTTTCCCTTCATTTCAGAATTACTCAAAGTGAAATACTTTTCGTCATCTAAAATAATGATTTTTTCATTGGCAAAATGTACCCGCCTTAGTTGACGACAACATCTTGGTATTACGAAGAGGCTGCGCTTGAGAGTATTTGGGGCACTTACGTCTCTTTCGATATTTAAGACCATTCCTCCTCAATACCAACGATATCGTACTCTTAGAAGATCTGTATTGCCTAGCCAGTCTCCTCGTTGACATTCCAATCTGGTTTTTTGCTCTTCTCACCAAACTCTCTGACTTCTGTGCGGTAAATGCACGTGGTCTTCCACTTTTGGGAGATTCAGACATGGTATTCCCTGCTCGCACTCCGCTATTGTTCTATAAATGGTTCTGCGTGAAATGTTTTCATTCTGGAATATTGTAGAATAACTTGTAGATACTTTTTCTTATTTCTAATTTATACGACATCTTAAAGCGAAAACTTCAAAATAAATAAATCTCAACTGACAGGAAATAAAGTAAATAAACTTTTGTTTTCAAAGGCAACTTGATATTATTTTGTTTTTGTTAAAATTAAAGACAATGATTTTTGTGCCAAAACTTTTAGGACATACGTTATTCTTTTATTAGATAGGGATTGAACCATGCCGAGAAATGGTTTTTGTTTATTTACGCTAAAACCGTGCATCAAATAGAAAAAGTCAAGGACCCAAATTTGTGTCAAACTAAATGGCAGTTTTTAAATAAATATTTTTATTTTAGAAAAATGCAGTGACGTATCATTTTTTTCTAAACCCCTTATGAATGACACTGGTAAATTTTTTTTTCTTGTATGTCAAAAAATGTCTTCTGGTGCATATGAGGCGTCCCTCAATTTTTTTAAAATATTTTAGTTGGTATAAAAGTTACTATAAAAAAGCATAATTAAAATTAAAAATTCTTGCACTCCGTAGTTCAAAAACTAAGACGTTTAGGACATATGTTTATATAAAGGTCTTTTCCTAATTTTCATTGTTAAATTAATACACGAAGTTTCTCGGTTACCTCGGCGGCCACCCTGTATATCAAAATAAAAATTAATTTTACATACACATAAAAAAAATATTATGGCAAAAAGGTAACGTCACAAACATAACCTATATTTTCGGACAAATATAAAAATCGAGTGCTCCCTATTAAAAAGTTTATATTCCTTGAGAGTATGGTTTTTACCCTAGAATACCGAATTTCGTCCAATTTTAGTTTAAAACTCTTTTTGGACACAAATATTGCGTCAATAATATTGCTTCAATAATATTGACTGTGTAAGAGGGGCTTAACACCGTTTCTATTTGCAAATCACTAATAATATGATTCACGTGTTGCATATAAATCAATCACATGATATCCTCACTTTGGACGATCAAAGAGCCAGAAAAGATCCCTGACGGATGTTTCGTCTTTGCTTTTCCAGATTTACGACCGTCCAGGATTAGAACTACATGAAAATAATTCACAATTAATATTTCTATGGCCGTATTTCTTGTCGAAGTGACGCGTTTAATGGGACGGTCCCGGTGATAGATAGAGAAAATTATTATTTATTGTCGGCTCTCTCGCATGCGGGGGATTTGACGACGGCAGCGGAAAATAGAACACTTGGGACTTTATGTCGGCCGTCTTTTAGTTATAACGGTCATTAAAAAGTCCGATATTAATCACTAAGTTGTTGATAAACGAGAAACTGAAACTTTAAATTATTGAAAACGTATTATTAGGACTTCTAAAGTGAAATAATAGCATATTATGGGTCGTGCATGGAATAATACTCATTTCCCACGAGTATCACTTTTGTAGCACGAGCAGCGGGCGAGTGAAGAAAGTTATACGAGAGGGTAATGAGTATTCCGTGTGAGTCGCATACTATAATTTTTCTACGACTTTTTGCGGATTTATATTATTACAATCAATATATTTAATATTCCCGATTTGTGACAGATTATATTTATCAGCCATGACATACGCCACATTATAGTAAGAACATTTTAAAAGCGCAAATTTGGTACTCTTTGAAAATAATACAAAAAACATAAAAAGGCCGCCTGCAATCGGACTATTTTATACTAAAGACGCCGCTATCCTTTACAGCGACGCGCCGATACACTATGGGATAGAAATCCATTATTTTGGCCAAAAGCAACTTTGAAATTTTAATGGCTCATGCTGTGTGTATATTTCAAAGTAGATACTCCAAACTACATGTACGCAAAATTATAAAAGGATATGACAACTTCTATTGGGGTAATAAGAAACTTGAAAATGTATTTTAAGGAAACATAAATATACAACATTTAATCTACTTAGTTTATTATTAGCCTTTTTACTAAAAAAGTAAAAGAGTTTAAATAATAAGAGCTATTGTTGTGTTCCTGATGCAGACTTTTGTCAAAGATTTTTTACCTTTTCTTTATCAGTTTTTGTACTTACAATTGCCTTCCTACTTTTTGCTACTTCTGAGTGTAAGGACAGATACAAGATTTTTTTATTTTACAAGGTTTTTCATTTTAAAATTTAATATGTTTTGTCCTACACTGTATATCCTAACGGATAAAAGCATTCTGATGAAAGATATGGATTCTACAGAATCTAAAAGTGTTTTTTATTTATTTTATACGTTAAAAAATAAAAAAGTTGGGAAGATGTATCTCTATTACGCTTCTTAGAATAATTTAAAATTATTTTTCAGATTTGGATGGTCATATTTCCGAAACTAATTGAGATAGACACATCAAATGTAGTATTTTTTAAAGCATTTTAAAAGATTTTTTGGTGGTGATATAATATTCAGGGTATTCCATTTAAAAAAATCATACCTATTGTCGTACCCTGTATATCATATGAGATAATAATCATCGGATTACTGATTAGAATACTACCGAATTAACCAAACAAGCTGACATTTTAGTTTATTTTGTACAATGAAAAATAATAATGTTAAGGGGGTGTAAATTTATAATAACATATAATAAGTTTTAGGTTTCCAAAAGCATTTGTAATAATTTATAATATTTTTCCAGTAAAAAGCACCTCATTTTAAGTTAGATTGGTAAGTTTCAGAATTTTGACCAAAAAATTAATTTCTATCCCATAGTGTGATGACCAGCTGCATCAACCGGCATATCATAAAATAAATATAGCAAAGGCGGCCGCGAAGACAAGCATGCCGATTTATTTGCTTTAAACTTTTTGTGATTTTTTTCTTATCAAAGAGCACCGATTTTACATTTTTAAACTGTTTCTTCTATACAGCCTACTGCAATTTTTTTTTCAAATGTAATTGATTTAATAAATAGTTGATTGTACGAACTTATTGATATTTTAATACCTCACGTGTGACTAAAAAGTAGTGTCCTTGACTGAAGAATCCTATTAAGAAAACGGTGTTTTCGAAAATATATACAAACTATCGTATTCATGCACACATTTGAAGCACCCCATGACAGCCGCGGGTAATGTGGGTAAGGGTCATGGGTAATGAGCGATATTACCTGTTTAAAGTCACATTAATAATGTGTATACATTTTTAAACAGTCGTGAAAAAAAAAAGGTACTTTTCTCTTGGCCATTTATTATATTTTTACTTATAAGTTGCCTTGTATAATACCAATCGGATTAAAATTTTAAAGTTTTTAGCTAAGAAAATCGTAAAAACACAATTGCATAAAAGAGTAACGCCATAAATGGATGGTAATTAGTTGGGTACTCGCCAAAAAATGAAATTAAAAGTACTAAAAACCAAAAAATAAAAACAAGTAAAAAGATACTTTCAAAATCGACGTTTCGGTGGCAAATCTGCCACCGTTGTCAAGATAAGTTTAATACAAATAATAAAAATAAAAAATTTACTATTATTAGGTTTTAAATTTTAAAATTTTTATGTTTTTGTAGAGATTCTGAAATGTCTTTGACATTAAATGTCAAATATTTTTGTTTGGTTATAGTGTCATAGTGACATAGATAACTGGTTGCTGGTGTATTCATTGTTTATGTTACAAAAAAGGTGAATAATTAGTTAATTTTTAGTCTTTCTGACGATACTTCAGTATCAAGCAAAGGCAACCAAGTGTTATTTAAATTAACTGAAATTGATGCTACACAATTATCTTTATTTAATAATATATACGCACTTTCTTTAATTTCACGAATTTTAGAACAAGATATGTGAAAGGTCGTTGGAAAATGTGCTTTTAAACAATTTTAAATTGGGCTAATTCAGTTTCAAAATCGGTTCATTAAGTAATCCGCAAACAAAGCTAATATTAAATTTCCCTATAGAAGCTTCTATTTCGTAGTATTTTTAAATTTATTTTTTGACACCACTGCGTATAATATGCGATCGTTTCTTTAGTATCATTCTCCCCAGAAAGCCGTAGCTTTTAAGATAGCCAAAAAGCCCATATTCCGGACATGCCATTCGGCCGAATCCATTTACACACAATTTACCACATTCGACATAAATCAGTCAAGGGAGTCGATTCATCAGTTCGGTTATTGTGAGTTGCCACATTTCAACCTTTCAGATATCGGTGCCGATATTTTATAGATTTTTGACAAGGCTGATGGCTTTGGGATCCGGTGTGTATATGCTATTTTCCTATTTAGTATTCCATAAAATGAAAAAGGTGCGATGCTGTTTGATTTTTAGAGAAACGTTTTTGTGAGCAAATACAAAATAAATGATATAAAGAAAAATATGTTTAACCGTTTTATTGTATTAAAAGATAACAAATGATTCGGTAAGCCCTAGATACCAGATCGCACCAAATTTCTCATCAATCTGGAGTATTGATCAGACAAAAATCGGTAGGAGTAGCGTATCCCAAAGTAAACATTATGATGATAGCTCTTTCATTAGATACCCATATTGAGTTGTGGAAAATATGTAATCCACCATTTTGTGACGGCGCGGCTGCCATCTTGCACTTTTTTTTATATAGGAAGCTCTATTCTTTCAATCAAGCTCTTTTATTTGATGTCCATATTGAGGTAGTTGTAAATAAAATCTGTAGTCCGCCAATATGTGGCGGCGGCCATCATGCATTTTATTTTTTTCATAGTGAGCTCTATGCTACCAATCAAGCCCTTTTGTTTGATACCCATATTGAGGTTGTTGTAAAGTAATATGTAATCCGCCATTTTGTATCGGCGGCCATGTTGGATTTACAATCATAAAGAATGTTGTAGTGTCATCAAGATTAAGAGTTTGTACCAAATTTTAGATCAATCTGCCATCAGGAAGAGTGAAATTTCAATTAAAACTTTGTTTCGGAGGTAGTGAATGTTTCGTCACATTTAGTCATATCTAGATTAGGGCATTGGGTTGTGACATATATAAACCAAAAGAAAAAAATTGACATTTTAATTACATATTTAAATAAAATATTTACTAACCCATTTTATTTCATTTATAAAACTTTAAACTTATGGAAATTAAAATATTTTTAACTTACATTAAATACCGCACTCACGGGTAATTAAGTTTACCTTTTTTCCCCATTTGAAAATACTTTATCATCTTTAAAGAAGAACTTGTTTGGCTTCTGTATATCGTTAAGGCATATTTAATAATAACGACCTATATGAAAAATACCAATGTTTTACAGTTAATGTTTTAAAATCGTTTTAAAAACTGACTCTGCACGAATAATTTGCGTTCACAAAGTTACAGGTTAAGTACAGGTTCACAGTACATTAAAATATGTCTGGATAGTTGGTTAGTTCGAAACATAGGTAATAACCCCTTAAAATGTTTCTATTTATTCAACTTTTACATAAAAATTAATGAAAATCTTTGAGATGTCTAAAATATCGAAAAATGATTTCTCTCAGACTTACGTCAGTGACGAAATGTTTTTTCTCTCTTGGTTTAGACGGTATAAAGAAAGAATAACAAGGTATGACGAAAAAGTCAACTACTTTGAAACAAGATATGCTATACATAAACAGGTAAAGCTAAGTAAAAATGTTTAACAAAATCAACAGAAACTTCGTCTTAGTGTATTATTCTGTATTTACGTTTACTTTGATAAGTATTTCAACGGAGAAAGAAGAACATGTTAGAATTACTATTTATTGTTTATTACAGTTAAACTGTTATCTGTTTTTTATTTTATTTCTTCTTTGTTTAATAGCTACCTGCTAGTAAGTGTTTAACACATTGAAACTTGATTCAAAAAACGAAAAACAAGTTTTTTAAAATTTAGGATTGTAAAATTTTATGTATTTAAATACCTTCTTTAAAATTAAGCGTGGTTTATTTAATACAATTGTAAATACGTACAACAAAATATAATTATAAGCAGCGACATTATTGTTCCGTATACCGAACATTTCACATTCAACTCCGAACGTCACATTTCCATGTAATTTATTGACACGGATAACAAACTCAACATACACAGCACGAAAAACTTCGTAGCTGTAAATAATTGGACAAAGAACGCTACTAAATAATGTCAGCGTCAGCGACACGATGTGTTTTTCAACGATATGTCGCATGTCCATGTCGTGTCCGCGACAGTTTGTTCGTGGTCGTGATAGACAGCCTTGTTACGATATCATTACCCCAAATGTAAAACGGCCATCGGCTAATTGTCGCTGTTTGAATGATTTATTCTTTTCTGTTTGTTTCGTGTGCAAAATGTGCATTAACATGTCAAAAGTTATGTGCGAAGGCCAAAAATTCGCTGCGTTGTCATATTATGTAGTGCCTCCACGTCCGTATTATGTTGACATGATGGTATGCAGTGACATTGTTTCGGATTGGTTTTACTGGATAAATACATGTTTTGCTCCTAGTACCAGTAATATAGGGTTATAGAATTTAAGGAAAACGAGTCAGAAAGTATCTCTTTCCTTCAATAATGTTTTTACAGTCCCTTCCAATTAAAACGAGCAACCCCATATCTGTACCTCAAAAGCATTTGGGCTAAAGTCCCCTTAATTAAAAAATGTGTTTTATTATTTACTTTATTTTTTATTAAGTATTATGGGGCATTGGTTCACATTGAAATTTTAAGATATGAAATTCTTGCTGCTGTAAAATTTTAAAAGTAAACTTCCAGTGAAGTCCAACTTCTTCTGAGGTACAGAAATATAAAACATATTTCTTAAAAAGTGGATTTCAGCTCAAATGCTTCTGAGGTACAGATATAATTCCGTTGTTTGTACACTTATAAAAAATCCTATAACATGTCAATTTTTAGTTTTAGGAGGGCAAATTTTTGTGTTAAAATTTACCAGGGCTGTTTCTCCCCTACACCAGCACAAACGTGAAAGTGATAAAGGATTTTAAATTCTATCTTTAATAATATTTAGTTTTTTAAATCGGTGGTAGTTTTTAAGAAAATTCACCCTAAATAACAGGTGTGCCTGGCACACTGCACGTAGGGTTCTAGAGTTAATTTTCTAAGAAACTACTAAACTAATTTTGAAAAACTTAAAATACGATTAGAGAATTTAAAACTGTTAAGACGCAGTATTACTTGACATCGTTTTCCATTTGAATTTTTAAATGTCTCTGTTGGTGAGGGTAGGGAAGAGCCCTGAGCAAGGAAACTTTGACACAAAAATGACGAACCGGCTTTGTATGTTTTATTCTTTTTATTCTAACCACATTGTTTTCTTTTTTAGGTAAGTTTAAAATTAGCTTCCAGAACACAGATGGATTAGGGTCATTGGTAAGTAATGATGAATAAAATTATAAGAATAGATAAAAAGATTAGTACCTATTCTAATATCTAAGATTATTATACCCACTTGATACTGGCGAACTAACTAAAAATTTATAACTTAGTTAAAACAAGATAATAATTTTAAGTAAGAAAAATGAAAGATATAGTCGGGAACCTTTTTATCGTGGAGTTTCAAATGCCATCATACATTCGCATCCAATTTTAATAAACATAAGTTATAGTCTAAGAACCAAATAGGAAGGAACCTGCACTAAAGAATACTAATTCATAAAACATCACAAGTGAGAATTCAGCGTACCCTGAATTTTTAGTTCCTACCCTGACCACCAGATAGCGAAAGTTGGCACCGGACCAATCAGAAAATTGGTCGATGCTCATGTCGAGTTTCTATTGGTCGATTGGGTGGTCGGGGTAGGTACGCTAAAATCTCACTTGTGATGTTCTATGGATTAGTATTCTTTGCCTGCACCCACCTGTTTACCAAATAAAAACAATTTTATATTAAATATAGTATTTAAACGAAGATATTAACACAGGCTTGACTTAAACATTAGGTTCAACCCTATATTTAAATTAAAAACAACCTTTAATTTTTTGACATACCCTGTATATTGGCAACTTTTATTCTACTCTCATTAATGAAATCAAGAAACTTTTTATCATTTTTCAAGCAATCCTAAAATGTGTTTTGACTCCTGGTTATATTTATAAATCAAGTACTGGTTCCCTTTTCCACCATTTTTTGCATAGATTCCACTGATTTTTGCCAATACTCTTAGGGTAACGTTTTTCCATAAAGATAAAACAGCCAGTTACTTTACTGACTAGGTTTGTTCCAGCAGGCTGTCAGAAATGTTTGCAACCGTACGGATTCTGCGCACGTCAAATTTGTCGTTCCAGCAGTGCCATGTTTGTAACTTTATACAGCTGTTTGTTGTTCCAGCAGTAGTTTTAAGATGTTGGAAACTGTTTGAAAAGTTTGCAAACTTTCTTCAAACATTACTGACAATTTTTAACATAACCTTTCTTGTATTGACGTATAAGCAGTATGCACGCTTTGTTTATTTTTCGTTCCAGCAGAAAACTGTTGCCAACATTTCTGACTAATGTTTGTAACAATTTCTGCGTTTTACGATATTTGCTAACATGTTTCCAACATTATGCTGGAACAAACCTACTATAGGAAAATAAGATACACCAAACATAACGAAATCAACCACCATTTGAAAATGTAATGGCTCTTTCAAACCGGCAATATTTATTGTTGATTGGTGACATTAATCAAGCATAAGCAAAAATTCGCTGATATATGAGAAATACTTTACTAAATCCAGCGGTATAAATCAAAAATACCCGCATACTTCACCAGTACGCCAAATCCAAAACTCGTTGAACGATTCGTATCCATAATTTTGACAAAACATGGCGGACTAAAGCCGAGTGAAAACGCATTAAATCAAAAATATCGAATAGTTCTATCCGGTTTAATGGCAGTAAATAACCGCATAATTTCAATAAAAAGGAAATGGTAAAAATGGAAATTTACTACCCGGATCTTTGCACCCCGATGCACGCGACTAGCCGAACTTTAGCGGATAAATAGCAAAATAAACATTTTAAATCAACAAACCAGCGTGATTGGCGGGTTTTGATAATGGTACATTACTGCTGATAACAGTTTTAAAAAGCTTTATTTTCTTCTTTAGCTTCTGGTTTAAAAAATTGCATGTTTTTACACAGATATCGATAAAGAAAAACCTTGCTCAGTTTGATGCCTTAAATGCACAGTTATGTTCGTTGTCGCGGAAAAAGTCGGCCAATGCTTACAGTGGCCTAGCTAGAGGTATCGGAGGACTGGGGCGGAAAGTAAAGTCAGGGCCCTTACGGCCGTATTCACCAAGCTGTCACTAACCTTATTAGACTGATAGCAGCTAATTCCAATGCCAAAAAGCATTGGCATTAGCTGCTTTCAGTCTAATAAAGTTGGTGAGTTAAGAGCAACGAAAAAAAAGGTCCTTACCTCCACACGAACCCCTTCACACTGTTTTTAAATTGTTTGTTAGGCTCTTGAACTTTTGTCTTCTTGAAACAAAGTTGACAACCAAAAAAAAACTCATCTTCATACCTTTTTTGGTATTTTATTAGGGCCGGGGGCGGACCGCCCTCTCTTGTGCTCTTTTTTGGGTCAAACTTAAAATGGTATTATCAAAATTTGAAAATGTTTGCTCTTTTAAGAGATACAAGGGAAAATAAATAAAGTGGTGAATTTTAAAACTAGCCTATATTTTCCTAATTAAAGGAGATACAAAAAATGTTTAACACAGATGTTTTATCCTAATGTGAATAATCTGTCGTTTTTAGAATATGTAGGTATACGGGGTTAGGTAAAGAAGTTATCGGACCTAATCCCATTTCTTAAAAAACACCCTGTATATTTTTATATAAAAAGATATTACCCTCTCTCTTTAAAAATAAACATACCATGGATAATATTAGTTTACTATGCAATTTATTTAAGGTTTTTAAGTTTATTTTCGTATTTTGTACGGAAATGTAGTTATTTCGTGTATAGATAGGTTTGGGACACCCTGTATATCAAACTAAATACTATATATATTTGATTTTAAATAAAACTAAAATTAAATAATTGGTTTGATCGAAAAAAATAGTATGTGCAACTCGTAGAAAAATTATATTTCCGGACTGGTGGTTGTGGGACTCGGCTAAACTCCACCATTTTCTGAAAAATGTATCTCTATTCCTACATGTTACAAAATATACTATTTCTAGAGAGACCAACAAAAAAGAGGCAACTATACATGGGCGCCGGCAGAATTACTTCCAGGGGGATGCAAAGAAAAAAAATATTTTAAAATTTCGACAAAAAATTTTGCAGAGCAAAAAAAAAAGAATGGTCATTCGACACGCAGAATGACTAGATTTTATCTCTTATTTGCTCCTTTCCCAGTAGCCAGAGGGGTGCAAAACATCTTAAAATGCCTAAAATTATTATATTTTTTTCATACATTTTTAAAAGCCAGGGGGATGCAAATGCACCCTTCTCCCGGCGCCAATGCAACTATATATCGCTGGTTATTAACAACCTGTATAGTTTTACAATCATTGATAGGACATACAAAGACCAATTTAAACAAATATCGTGTAATATCTCTGGTAGTAATAGTTCAAGAGCCCCTGAGTGGCAGAAATCGTCTTTTTGTAAAGCTGAAAGTATGAGGTTTGAAGAATAGTGGCTTTGGCAGGTACCGAGTACCAAAAGTTACTAAACTATATAACTATACTACGTTTATATCGAATAGTTCAAGCTGACTTAAAAACAAAGTGGCTTGAAGCGATTTCCAAGTCTACGTGTTTATTTTGGTGGCTTGAAAGTCGAGGTCAAGCACATTTCAGGCCATCGTCGTACGCATGCGGTAGTTTTGCATCCAACTTCACAGTAGACATCAAATAGAAAACAAACCTCACTTTTTAATTTGTCCCGTTTTGTGTGCTGTTGTTGGTGTGAGCGTGTTTTAAAGTTTTTTCACCAGTTTTTTCACTCATATTTTGTATAAAAATGTCAAAATCATATATGAAATTGACACTGATGACGTTCCAGGAAGCATTCATCTGAAGTTAAGCAGTTATTAAGCCCGCTTTAATCGTTTATATCGTGTTTCTAATCGGCTTCAGTAAAGTCAACCTTACTTATTTTCAGACTTGACTTGAACGATTCAAGTCACTTTTAAGCGCGTTTATATCGCTTTTTTCAAACCACTTTTATAAGCAGTTTTAACTCAAGCTAGCTTCAACTATTCGATATAAACGTAGTGATAGTCTCCCCATTGCTTCTATGTTGGGAGCATGCTCTGACAAACTTTCAGCTTTTACAAAATTACGAAGGTCTGCCGTTTACGGGCTGTTACTTTATAATAGATCTTGCGAAAAGTGGCAAAAACTTAAAAAAAAATGACCAGGTTTTGCCTTGATTTTTTATAAGCATACGCCAGCTGCTAACTTTTAAACAAAAACGTATAGACGTCCCTGTAGCAATATAAACAAAAGAAAGCAAACGACGTTTAGAAACATTTCACCCGAAGACCTTTTCAGCCCCATTTGATCTGTAATCGCGCAATTCCGATGCTGATATCTCGCAATTCGCCGCCATCGTACATTGAGGGCCTCAATATCCAGTGGACCATGGCTCGTATTTGTTTAGGATTACGGCCGTCGCCGTGTTTTGTTTATAGAGCGTTTTTTGTTTTTTTTTCTCTGCGTCAGTTGTTTCTTGAAATATCTCGAGGGCAGGTGTGTGTAGGTTATTGGATGTGTTTTGGGGCGATTTTAAACCAAATTCTTTATAATATGAAAGAGGTGGAGGGATAAGCATACTGTAAAGAATGTACGATGAGTCATCCAATCCGAAATGTTTACATGCTGGTATTCAAGTTAGACTATCTCTTTTCCTCACGTTGCCTACGTTTTATGTTATTTAGCTTAACCGGTATACAAAGTATCCGAAAAAGAACTTAGATTCTTTATGCAAAAAAAAATAAAATAAAATTTAACCAATATTGAGGAATAAGAAAGTGTGTCAAAGTTAAAAAAGTATTTCTATTTTTGTTCGATAATTTTTTAAATATTGTAATAAAAATCGGTATCTTTAATCTGGTCATTTAATAATGGATAAAATACCTGTTCAGTAACTATGACTACTGACATTTTAAACCAATAAAATACATTTTTATTGGGTAATTGTCTAGAAAGTTGGAGCAATTCTGATTTTGACGACATTTGGTACGGTAATTTTTATGGAGCTGATCACGAATCTAAAGAAATTTTTTTGTCGGAAAAGTTTCATTTTCGAGATATGTGTATATCATCTAAGTTAAAAATCAAACTATTCTTATTTCCCCTTCTTTTTGCACAACATTCATGGTATAACACTAAATTGAAAAACAATATTTTATTATCATCTTTTAAAAACCTGTTTTTTTATTTTTTTTTCACCTTTTTTCATTAAATGATAAATCTTCTACTCCTAAACCCCGCTACCATGCATACACTTTAAGCTGTCAAAGGTGACTAGATTTAAAATAAAGCTTTTAAATTAATAAAAAAGACACAAACTAATTAAAAAATCAAATTTTTAAAAAGTTTTTGCTGTTAAACAAAATAATCTGTGCAAATTTAGTGTTATATTAAAAATTGTGTGCCAAAAGAAGGAAAAATATAGGGAAAATAATAATATGTAGTTTGATTTTGATGATGTACATATATCTTAAAAACAAAAACGTTTCCAACTAAAATTTGTTATAAATTCGTGATCAGCGCACCAAAAACTACCGTTTACCAAATTTGGTCATAATCAGAGTGGCTCCAACTTTCGACATAATCACCTTTTATTGTGATAACTAGTTTATAAACCAATGTACTACATTTTTTGTTCAGGTACTTTAAAGTGACCTAAGTATCTACAGGATGTTCGAAAAATGCACGGCCAAATTTCAGGAGGTGATTCCTCATTGAAAAATATGAAAAAAGTTTCTATAAACATGGGTCCGAAAATGCATAGTTTCCAAGATACAGGGTGTTAAACTTTTTAAATAAAATAGGTTTTTTGTAATTATCTTGAATACCCTGTAATCGATTTTCTTAAAATTTTTCAGTGCTATTTCTAGTAATAAGGGCCAAAGTTAGGCATAATTCAATTAAAATTATTAAGTCCAGTGGCGTCTCACGGGACATCTTATCGAAAATAATTGTAAAAAAATGTACGCCACTGACTTTTTGTAACTTTTTTATTATTTTTAGAATAAGCAACTGAAAATACAACTTTTTTATCTCTTGAAATTTTTTTGTATCTTGCTTCGTTTTCGAGAAAAAAATAAAAACCACTTTATTGCATGTTTCTTGGGACGGAATTTTTGAATTTTGACGATTTACTGAGCAAAAACAGTTAAAGATAGAGCAAAATTAATTTTACTTTCCCATCTTAACTTTTTAAGGACTATCTAATGACATTAAAAGGTGAAGGTCAACTGAAGATTAAAGAAGGTGAATGTTGAACCTAAATGTTGGACACCCTGTATCTTAGAAACTATGCATTTTCGGACCCATGTTTATAGGAACTTTTTTCATATTTTTCAATGAGGAATCACCTCCTAAAATTTGGCCGTGTATTTTTCGAGACACCCTGTATAGGATTGTTTTTATCATTAATCAGATCCGATGTTAATTTTTTATGTGGTACATAAACTACCTTAAATTTCTCTAAATTGTCTAGAATTTTTTATACTGACCTGTATGTACCATCTGAGTAAAAAAGTGGGCTGTTCCCAAGGTTAGTTTATATTATAAGGTTGCGACACATCCTCAACTTTTAGGCGGTTCGAGGTCGGGTACGTAAGGAAGGGCACTCCACGGAGAAAAGTTGGCAATACTGGGTAAAATCAAAGCTGATGATCAATCCAGTGGCGTCTAGAATTTGCGCATTTCATTTTGCATTGTTTTGAAAGTGATATTTGTTGAAAGATGTAATTCAAAATGTTTTTCATTTAAAGTAAATGAATTTACAACTTAATAATAATTAAAAACTGTTGTGTAAAACGGTTGTTCTACTAATACAATAAACTGTATATCTCCGGCACTAAACAACATAGCCGAAAAATGGGAGATGTGACATCATCACTTGTCAAAGCAATATGGCCGAATGTCGCGACCCTATATAGACCGAATCTGGACTCTCCTATGTTTTTATACAAAAAGAACAGGTTATAAAATGCGCTTAGTAGATACTCGTTTTTAGGATAAGCAATGAATTTTGACTAGCTTAGTCTATCATATCCCCCATGTTCTTCAGTTTGGCCAAATCCACAACAACAGAGTAAATTAACTGACAAAAAACTTTGTAGTGATGTTAAAATCATAAACGGAAAACTTTATGTTTATATTTTTATTTGGGACGCATTTCTTTATTAACGTAAGTAGAGATATAGACGGCTAGACAAATAAATTCAGTGTCAGAAACGGTTATGTGTTAAAAAAATATTATGTGAAAAGGGTTTTCTTTTAGTGTATCTTTGCTTAAGCACATACAAATGTTTTTTTAACACAATTTAATGTAAGTGAAAGTTTATTTTACCCAATACCTAAGAGACTACTAAGTGGTGAAGAACGTTAGTGATTAAAAAGACCATTAAAATATGTTTATTAAAAATATGGTACAAAAAGCCTGGGGAAAGAAATTGAGGGAGCGAGCGAGTTTTTGCAAGGCGAAGACTGCACGTTGTTTTTCGCCCGCCCGCTTAGGGTCGGTGTGGCTACTTGCATTTACGCATTAACTTTTGAAAAATCGCTCACTTGCTTGACGCTCGCCCGTTCTTCAGTCTTGCCATTCCCTAAACCCTTCTCTTAAGTGAGTGTTTTCTTATTTATCAATTTATTACACTGTTATATGTGGACTTTTAGCGTTTGGACATTCCCCCATTTTAAGACATTGTAAGACGTAATCGTCAGAATTTTTTGCTTGTGTGATAATACATACAATACAGGTGGAAAATATTATTTTGCATTGATTACTCTACAGCCTTCTTAAATTCTAAGCCGGGAAGGAGAAATCTGGCAACACAGCCCAGTAGGAATGTCAAGTAATGTTAAGAAGTAAACAGAAACAAGTTTAAACGATTGCTTAAAAGGTTTTTTCTGTTTTTAAAAGTTAAATCGTAGCGTGTATTTATTATATAAAGAAAAAATAAGTAATTCATTGTTATATTTAAAAAATAGTACCAGTGGCAATATGTCAATCGTTGTTTTTACGTTTAAATGTGCGCGTATAGTTGGTGCGTACGGCATACATTATGGCACGAACGTGTTGCGTTTCGGGCTGCAAAACGAATTACCCAAGTTATATTAAAACAGAGGGTTATCAAACAACATTTTATTTCCCCATAAACGATGAAATTAGGAAAGCCTGGTTGTGCACTATTGACCGGATAAGTGTTTTTTTATTAAAAGTATAAGTAGTACCTATACGGTAAACGGACAAATATATTTTACGGGTTACTAATTAAATAAGTGTGTTTTAAAAAAATTGGTTTTATTTGATATCAAAAGTGTGTATATAGTGCACCAAAAACAAATATTTACCCCAAGCAATATCCTAAGGACTATATAAACTAATGCGCATAAATATCCTGGTAAGTTCACCAAAAAATATTATTTATATAGATATTCTGAAAATTATTTACTTAAGGCGGTTTTAGGGTAAATATAGTGGAAAACCTAATTTAAAGCGTTTGTTATTTTAAAGCGCATCTTATGTAATACGCTATATTATTAAGCTTTTATATTTATAACTAAACACACATGCTTTCAATTCATTTTAAGTATTGCAAGTATTTCTAAATAATAAATGTTTAGTTAACTTTAAAAAGCTACATTGGTCTGTTCGCAAAAAATGCATAAAGCGGGGTAGAAACATCATAACAATTTTAAATTTTTAAATCCTTACCAACAAATTTGTATAAGGCAGAGAAGTTCCTGATAAGTTTGGAGACATATTATTGCTTTTTAGGGCAACTATAGTATTTAAAATTATACCTATATGTTGTCTAAAATATCAAAAAAAAAAATGTATACATATATTTTGTTTGAAACACTTAAAAAATTAATTATATTTAGCATGTAATCTATTAGGAACTCATTTCAATATTCCTACTGTACAGTGTTGTTTGCAACGTTGCCTTTCTTACTTCACGGCTCAGAGTTTAAGAAGGCTGTGATTACTCTTTTTCGGCAAAAGCTGGACATCATCTTTCCTTTTAATGATATTTTATAATAAAACTATGCGTCAAAAGTAAAGTTTTTAATTTTTGTGTGCCACAAAACTACAGTCGAAAAAAAATGACGGGCTCAATTTAATTTATCGGAAATGTTAACACGTGTCGAGCAACAGCGATGCATTTCGAATTGGCAGGATTTTTTTACCGGTGGTGGATTTACAGTTGGAGAATAAATCACTGGCGAGTTGGAAATAGGCCATAAATTCGTCGATTTTTAAAATTGAGTCAGTTGCACGCACGATAAATAGAGTTCGGAAAGGTAAATCGTTGTGATTTTATGATGCAAAGATCCTGTTTAGTTAATGTGTTTTATACCAGCACTTTATAATGCAATTTTGCTATATTTTATCAATGACACTTTATTAAAATATTATAATGTGATGGATGCGTTTGTGCACTTATAAAACTAACGTTAGCAGAACGTTAAGCCTAATAGAAAATTATTGGAATGTTGCAAAAGACATTCCACATATAAATAAACAATAGTTTAAAAAACTAAAAACACGCTTTTATATGCAACCGAACTAAAAATTAGAAAATAATTTTTCATTACAAAGAGTTTGTATTACAGTAATAAAAGGTCAAACAATGAATCATAATTATATACCTCAAAATAGAATTATAATAAAATTTAAGATAATAACAGAATAATTCACTTTAGAGTAAAAAGCGTGGGGTGCATTTTACTATTTTTTCGTAACTTTTCCCTCATAGATATTTACAAATGAAATAATTATAACATTTAATATATTAAGCACCCCACGCTTTTATTCTGAAGTGAATTATTCTGTTATTATCTTATCTTTTATTATAATTCTATTTTGAGGTATATAATTCTGATTCATTGTTTGACCTTTTATTACTGTAATACAAACTCTTTGTAATGAAAAATTATTTTCTAATTTTTAGTCCGGTTGCATACAAAAGCGTGTTTTTTTAGTTTTTTAAAACTATTATTTATTTTTCATTTTTAGTTCGATATATCAATTAGTTTTCTGCACATGTGATATTGAAATGTTTCATGAACTATTTCGTAATCTAATCATTTCATTTAAAGCCATACTCTTGCATGGGGTTTCAGAACGCAACTACTCCGAACAAGTTTCTGTCAACCTTATGCTGAGAGTACGTCCGAAACTGCACGCATCCGCAGATCGCGTACTAGCTCTTTCTCTGTTACTCTCCTACAGAAAATCTATAAAGGAATTTATTTATCCTGGCGATCTTAATCAGGATAACGGGATACTGTTTGCAGATTATTGCATTGTCATGGGTCCTTGATACGTGTGCAAAGTTTTAAAGAAATCGAATCGCTGGTGTTGGTGAAAATTAAGCTTAAAGATTCCGTTACATACATACATACGTACATACAACCCAAGCTAATTAAAGCGTGTTAATAATAAAAAATGAATATTGACCTTTTTGCAGCCATAGACAGTAAAAATAAAAAATGGCTATTTAAAAATCAGGATATAATGGATTTAAATATCTTAGGTATCCTCTTCCCAATTTTGTTTTAATTTGGCGATGTTGTTTATGGCATATCGGGGGTAATTTATCACTGACCTAATTACACTAGTTAAGTCCAGTGGCGTCCTGATCGGCAACTAAAGAAATATTTCTAACAAAAAAACCGCATGCCACCCACTGTGTAATGTGTGTAAAATTTTTGTGCTTTTTTTTAGATCTTTTATGTGTCCAATTTTTTTTTGTATCTTGTAGGGTGTAAGAGAAAAAAATACCATGTAAGTATGTTAATTTTTCAGGGATCAATAATTTTATTATTTTTGGAAATAACCATAGCTTATGTATTTTTTTTTTTTTGAAATGAAAAAGACTGAGTTTTGCGGTAAAAAAATATACATGGTGTTCCATTTAAAATAACAAGGTTGCCCTATATCGAAAAATCGGCCATTTCCTTTTGTGTTAACGGAATCCTGCAACCAAATGGCGAGGAGATGATAAAAAACCTAAAAATCTAAGGCTTTCTGCAAAAACGGCATTTTTATATCTTTATTTGTTCTAAAGTTATTCTCGATCCAGTGGCGGATTGATATATTTGCAGGCTAATTTTTGCCGCGCCTATTTTTAAATTTTTTTGTTGGGGAAAAAATTTTGAATATTTTTTGGTCCAACATTTTTGAGTGCAAAAAAAAAACATAAAAAGGTCCTAACCTCCATTTTTCTACTCCTTTCATGTTTTTAAATCGAAAAAACTATTTATAAAGCAAATCTGTCGCTCCCTAAAAATTTGCTGCCTAGGCTCTAGCCTACTCAGACTCCTGGTCAATCTAACATTGACGCGATAAAAAATGGTTCAAAATATAGTCGAACACCTTGTATTATGCTAACAATTTAGGGTGTGAATTATGAAAATATAAGATTTTTGTCATTGTTTATTAAAATAAACTCACACTGTTATACATTTTTAAAAGAGTTGTAAAAAGACAAATTTATTTTTTAACTAATGTCCAATCAAAATAACATTATTTATTATTTTAAAACCAATAATACTTAAAAACATTTTGACTACGCCACTGCATTCTACAGAAGTTATGTAAGAATGTTTAAATGAGATACACGGGTTATCTGAAAATGCAATATTTTCAACATCACCCTGTAGCTTGGAAACTAAGAGGAATAGGTATAATGGCTGCTGTATATTTGGTTTGGCATCTAGGGTCTCAATTCGGCATTATTTTTAAATATCGATTTTTTGTTTTTATAAACGGAGATATAGAACTATGTCATTTAATATATTTAATTTACTTAATTAAAAATGCTTTATTTTTTCTCATATTATTAAATTCACATTTTTTTAGTTTTTTAACGAATGACAAATATTTGTTATCAACATATTTTTACCTGTCCAGACAATCTGACTCATTTAAAAATTACCTTTGGCACCCGAAAAACATTCCTTTGTTTCCATTACCCCGTCTCTGTAGTTTAATTACGTTAATTTATTTAAATAAATTTGATGCAGCTAATTAACAGTCGAAAAATAAGGAGTCGAGACGGACTGTTTTCGAACTGTGTCACCGATTAATCAAGGTGTTATTTTTCCACCGGCTGGTTTTTGAGCCGACATTCTTTTGATTTTAATTGACAAGAGACAGGGTGGAATTGGCCAGATTTATAGTTGGGCTTGTACGGCTTTAAATTAGGCAGATAATAATAATATTTCACTCTAAATAAAAATTTGGATTAGATTCGATTAGCTTGCATGTGGGTTGTAATTGTCTAACACTGCAACCTGCTTACGTTTATTGTGTCTCCTCCATCCATATGTTAGAGCACGCTATCCAAGCCGGTCTTTTTATCAGACTCCACAACCTTGAAACTGGCTCCTTGGTAAATATTGCTGCTTTAGGTTTTTCCTCACCCAGCTTTGCAAACCGCAGACGACAAAGGGCTTCATACAGTAGTACCATATGTGTTCTGCGGTTTCTTCTTCTTCCTGCCAGAATCTGCATAGGTTTTCTTCTGCCAGGCCTAATGTTTCCAAGTGTTTATTAGGTCTGCAATGACCTGTTAGTTGACCCACTATAATTCTTACTGCCTTTCGGTTGTAATTTAGACGGTCTTTCGTAAATTTCGGCGAGTATGCCTTTATGAATTTTTTCGTCTGACGCTGCCCTGGTGTTCTTATCCACCAGTCTTGGGATTCCCTTAGAATCCGGGGGAATTGGCCAAATTTATAGTTGGGCTTATACGGCTTTAGATTAGGCAGATAATAATAATATTTCACTCTAAATAGCATTTACAATAGCTTAATCGTATTTTTGGGGATCTATGGAGGTCCAAAACCTAAGTTCTAACCGGTGATCGGGAGTGTCGATTTATAGTTAACGATTATGATAATATTTCTTTTTTTTTTGGAAAACTATGTCGTTATGGTTTTTACATGCACTTACACTGGGTTCGAAAAGCCGTCAATGCACATTGTTTTTCATAAATTATTTTTAATTTTTACAGAAAATGTAATGTTAACACTTTTATTAAGTTATGTTATAATTATTACTAAAAATAATATTTACAGCTATTGTTCTCATGGGACAAGAGACAACTGACATAACTAATTACTATTATTTAATTTAAGGCATTAAATTGTTCTTAAATCTTCTAAATTTTATTACAGTCACGTAGCCCACCGATACCCAGAAACATGTGTTGAGAGAATTATGGTCAGTTCTGGTTAGTTTTAGGACTGTAACTCTTACTATTTTTGACAAAAGGTTTAACAATCGCATGTAAAACATTGTCATAACCTTGTCCGACAAAAAAGTGACGCGTTCGCCCAGTCCGACACCCGAAACATTTGACATTGACAGGCTGGGTTAAAAGCGCCACTTCCATATATGGTGGTATGAATATTCGTGGTACACTCGTCAAAAGGAAACCCCTAAAAACGTTTTATAAGTGTTCTTATCATAAAAGCCATTTCATTACTGGCCCAGGGACTATAAGATAAATTCTTATCGACAAAACAAATTTTTCTTTTAATTTCAGCGTTTTGCTAATTTCTACGTAATTTTTATTTTAATAAATGAGTTAGTAGAACTCAATGCGATCCTGTTACCAGCTTCGTCACTAAAAATAGAACATGTGAAGCCGCCAATCCAGGGCAGTCCTGTCAGATGATTAGACCAGATTAATTACGGGATATTTAAAATCTTTGTGAGATGTCATTCTTAAAATTTTCAGCGCAAGTGGCTGACAGTCCATTTGTTCCCTGCCTTTCCAAAAAAGTCAACGTATTTGTCTAACCTTTTGTAAAACTTAATTATTACGAAATAAAAACGGTAATGAATGTATTTTGTTAGTAAGTATTTTTGCTGCTAAGTTACCTCAGTGTTTTTATAAATCTAAAATAATAATTTTAATATTTTAAAAAGTTAATAAACAGCTATTTTATTTATTGTATGTAGTTTAAAACATCCTAAACTCTGCTCAAGTTTCATATGCAAATTTTTAAACCGGGATCAACGCGTGAGATCGCCTAGTATCGCGTTATATGGAGAGCTACTGGTAGAAAGAAAAGTTGGTTCAGGTTTATCATTATGTTTTAGAGCCATTTAACAAAGTGCTGTACAGAAAAAGCAATATTAGAGACATTTTGCACCCCTTATTTTGAAATTCCGTTCTATTCTATTCTATTTCTATTTTTTTTCTTGGTTTTGGTCCCTTCAGGTCCAATACACCAATCTCACCCTTCCGGACTATGCTTTCCAGGGCTTCGTCGGCGGAAAATCTGGATAGTCGAGCTCGTAGCTCCCAGAAATTCCAAAAAGAAAACAAATAATTCAACAATCGATGCAATGCATAAATTGTCGGCTGTCAAACCAAGATCTGCTACTGGTGTTACGTATAACATTCACTTTCACTACTGACAGTTCCCATGGCACGCCCATCTATTTCCCGCCATTTGAGAAATACCTCGTGTTCACCACCAAACAGGATACCATCAGCTTATAAGAATCTTCGCTCACAGCGCTTAGATCCAGAAGAAAGATGCCGTCAATTTAGCGTGAATCTTTCCTTGATCCCCGAAGGTAAAAATGTTCGTACGACACCTCTAGCCGCCACTCCGGGAAGAACTTTGTAGTCCTCTACGCACGTTCGCACGTCAAACAAAGAGTGTTGCAATTCCGTTGTGGTTAACGTTATTCTGAGACTGCGCAGTAACGCAAACATGATTCGTTATCGTTATTAACCATACCGGACTCCTTTAATTACGGATGAATACCGAAGAGTCGTTATCGTTATCGTTATTGTTAAACTGCGTGGTTGCCGGATTGTAGAAATTTTAATATCAATTATTTAAAAAGGTTAAAATTTTAATGCCGTATTAATTAAAATATCATTTATACATAGGCTCTAATTAGCGAAAAATTTATAGCAGTAATAAAAATCAAATAGTGTTAAGAAATTAAAACGGACTTGCACTTTTACGGATATTCTAAATCAGTAATTAATTTAGATGTTACAATCTGGCACACTTGCTTTTTATTCTACTACCAAACCTAACCTTACTTTTTGTGTTTTGCTTATACTGTATTGTTTGCATCTACTTTAAAAACGAAATCAACAGAAGTGTTTGCATATATTTAAATATCAATTTATATCTTATGAAGAATAAAAGTAAATACTGATTTTTCGTTAACTTTAAAATCGGTGAACCACAGGCAAAAAATAAGGTTATGTGTCGAAAGCGCAGACGCAAAATAAATTTCTTAAAAGAGGCTGCAAAATCTCTGTCTAAAACTGCTGCCGTAATCGTTATGTTTAATAACGATAACCATAAGGAGGCCAAAAACGTCTGTTATTTTAAGAGGTGCAAAATGTCTCTATTAAGTGTTGATAACGGTTTAAAATTTTGCATATGTAACTTGGACAGAGTATAGTTAATCTTTTATTCAGTGATGTTCTGTATTAATTAATTACTCCAGGACAAATATTACAACTGATTGCGAATGAAAGAAACAATACTGATTAAAATTATTAGCAAAGCATTGACAATCGTATAATCTGAAAACAATAGTTTATCCAGTCAATCAGATCAAGAGATATCAATCATAACATAATGTTTCACGACTGCAACAATTCAGACAGTCAACCTGTCTATCCAAGCGGCCACATCAAAGGTTTACGTCATAACTGTGAGGTCGTAGATTTAGAGATACACAGCAATTTTAGACGAAGAACCAATTCTAAAACGGTATTTACCAATCGGTTATGTTGACCTTTAAACAATGTATTATACGTCAAAGTTGTCACCAATTATTACCGCGGTTATAATTGGTTGAACGCCTAAAATTTATGTCTGTAATGATTTGGCACAATTCGTAAACCTAAAGAAGCATGGGTTTAAAATAATTCCAGATACACCCAAATGATTCCTTTAAAGTGGATCACCAAGGCCGCGGTCTGAATAATGCTCACAGCGCTCATAGCGTGTCAACCGTCTGATTCGTGCTTTTCACGCTTATCGCTAGCGTTGTGGAAGCTATGACGTCACACCTTAATGCTGACAGTACTCACGGGTCAATTCGTTAGCATCCTAAGCATCGACGTTTTTTGGCGCCATTTATTTGAATCGATGTATTGTGTCCGTGATTACAAGCGTCCTAAATAAAATTTATCTATCGTCACTTTCCATGATTGCGGAAAATATTTGAAATAAAAGCATTTTCCCATCTTCATCAGTTATACCACATACTCAACTCATGTTTATATCAAACAGTTCTTTGTTAGGTTATTTTGAACTTGTTGAATTCGTAAGCACATTTACAAGTGGTCCGAAATAATAATACTGCAAACAGACGTTAGGGCGCTCATTTAAATCAGACCGCACGTTAGCAATCTATACGTCGTAAATACTGTGAGCACAATTCGGACCGCGGCTTAAGTGGCTTGGTGCGCATGATATATTGAATACAAGGTAGGATCAACAGCGATTCCAAATCACTTCGCTTTGCGCAATATCGTAGCGATGTGATACTTTTCCCGCAATATTTAAATGACTCTTTATTTGACCTCCGAACAGTGCCGACGTGCGTGAGAGGACTACAAAGTTCTTCCCGGGGTGGCGGCTAGAGGTGTCGTACAAACGTTTTTTACCTTCGGGGATCAAGGAAAGATTCACGCTAAATTGACGGCATCTTTGGTGGTGAACACGAGGTATTTCTCAAATGGCGGGAAATAGATGGGCGTGCCATGGGAACTGTCAGTAGTGAAAGTGAAGGTTATACGTAACACCAGTAGCAGACCTTGGTTTGACAGTCGACAATTTATGCATTGCATCGAACGTTGAATTTTTTGTTTTCTTTTGGAATTTCTGGGAGCTACGAGCTCGATTATCCAGATTTTCCGCCGACGAAGCCCTGGAAAGCATAGACCGGAAGGGGAGAGTGGTGGATTGGACCTGAAAGGACCAAAACCAAGAAAAAAAATAGAAATAGAATAGAACATTTAAATCGAAGCTCTAAGAGTGCTTGCAATCTGCAATATTTGTAAATTATGGCCATTTTTATTTAAATATATAAAAAAAATACGAAATAAGTTTTAAGAATAATATTACAGTTAATATAAGAATATAGTGTTTGTTAACTAGTTTAAAATGATATTATTAGCATGAACGAGACTTATGTAATAAAGCACTGTTAAAAACACGACTTGAAACGTATGGTTTCAACTTTGTTTACAAATTTATGCACATTACTACTTCAGAGGCAGTGATCACGCGATAAACGTCATGCGCAAGATCCTACTTTTTATTCAATGGATCATGCTTGGTGCGTTTGTTTGATTAATACTTACTTTTGCTGTTTTGCAACCTTACTTTAGATTTAGTTACAATTGGCACTTAAAAACTTGTTGAATATGCTGACTGTTTTAAAATGTTTGTTAAATATCACCTAATGTCAAAGCACACTAGGCGCTCAGGTATCGATACGATCACGGACCAGTCATATATTTTTTCTACTACTGTATAAATAAGAAAACTTTGTGGTCCTAGCAACGCGAATGATAACGAAAGAGAACCTTCGTGTTACCTGGTTGCTAAGCGTTGCTAGCTACGAAAGTAATATTTTCAACGCCTGGATAAAAAAGTAAAAGTAAAAAAAAGAAAATATGCTTGTGGGAAATATTAGGATTTATTTATAAAAAGTAACTAATTTATGACAAATATTTTAAAAAACTAGGTTAGGTATTGACATTAAAAGTAATTGTGCAATTTGAGCAATTAGCAAAAGAAATTGGAGGAATAATACTTGAATTAACAGTTTTTAAATTTGTTGTTGGGGTATCGTTATCACCTTTAACTACGTTAATATTCATATTTTTCACTGTTACTTCATTAGAGGAAATATTGGTAGGAATTTCGTGTAAAATCTTCTTTGAAATTTCCACCTTATTACTATAGGATTCAGCAATATATCCCTCCGCAACAGAAGAAGACTTCCAACCTCCATGCCTTTTTAAGTCCAAAATATCGACATCCGAAGCATTGGCAAGGAACGTAGTTGACGTTCTTCTAAAAGAATGGCCAGTGTATCTACTGATGTCTTCAAGCTTCAAAAACTTCGCAATTTCTTTAGGTACATTTGAAATAGTGTGCTTTCCAATTACTTGATTAACACATTTACCTCTTTCATAACGATACAATAAGCGCTCATCTAGAGCATTCCTTGGTCTCAGCTTAATATATTCCTGTAGAAATCTGACATAAGGAACTGAGCCTTCATCGTTGGTTACTACAAAGTTTCTTTTAACTTTATTTTAAGACTTCACTATTTTTACTATAGCCACGTCATTTCTATTTCTACATCATCTGTCTGTCCGGCATGCCCCAGCCACTCCCATAATGGCCTATTACTTTCATTGCTAAGTAACTGTGATCAGGCGCGTTAAGTAAAAACTTTATGATTTCTTCTTTTTTAAAAATTTTTGACGTTTTTGCCTCATAACCATCGTTTTTCCTTTTAATAAAAGCAACTAGTTTCTTGAACTCCGAAATATCTTGATTTTTGTTTACGGAAATTGTTAGCTAGAGCATGGAATATACAGACCAGAGGGTTGGTGGTGATAAAGACTCGGATTTTTCTTGAAAATACGCCAACATCACATTCTCGTCAATCCGCCCCACATTTTTTGTAGCAAGCCATTCAGCAAACGATTTATAGGTTTGATGGTACCTCTCTTTAGATTTGTCTGGCAGAAGTAAGGCACACGCAAGGTCACCTGCCTTTTAAATGCCATTTTCATATTCATTTAACATTTTAAAATGGGAATGGATTTATACTAAATTAACAATAATTCAATATCTGACAAGTGCTGATGACAGACAATGTCAACAATAAATGTGTTGCTATGGATTAATTTTTAACAGGTAAAATTTCAAAATCTCTGATATTTCTATTAAAACATGATGTTAATGATTATTAAATTATGCGATACATAGAACAGTAGCAGAAAAAATATAATACATTACACGATGCGAAAGGCCTTTCAAGTGTTCGGAGGCACCTTACACCAAAAAGTAATGTATGCATCTTGTAATGTAAATAACTATTACATGCAATTTAAATTTTATTTATGGTCAGGTTAAGAGCGCCTAGTGTGCTTTGACCCTTATTGTTTTAAGATCATGTTTTGACTGTGTGTTTTTATTTGTTGTATTTAAAAATGAAATATTTTGTTTTTTATTCTCCTATTAGTTTTATAATTTAGTTTACATTTTATTCACTAATAATATTAATAGTAATTCTATAATTCTTATTTTATTTAAACGATTAGTAATAATGATCACAATTGAAAAGGTTTATGATTCGGTTGATTGATTTGCTAAGAGACCGAATAATACGCGCATAGTCATGGTTTGCGGCATGATTGATTGCAATTTCAATTTGAAAATCTTAGAGTGAAATAATTTATTGGACTTTATTAAATGTATCAATCAGGATCATTTTTTTTTGTGCACAGATAGTTTGTAAAAACTTTTTTATATTTCATTTCCGGTGTAATAATTACACAGGGTGTAGTGTCTGCTAATTAATGGTACACAGAAAAACCACAGATTCCTTATAGGAAAATATTAAGATTTAATAAAAAATACGTTTTTGTTTTTAAAAGTTGACTGAGTTAAACCGGCTGGAGACGAGAAATGTCACTTTTTAACTGAACAGCTAAGGGGTCCAGAGGTACTTTGGGAATCCGATTTTTCTTAATCATCCGAAAGGGATTTTTCCCAAAGTCCTCAAAATATTTCTTGTCAAGTCTAGTTTTAGCAGCTGGTGACTTATTTTTGGTGCTATTTGGCAAGATATAGCTGTGTAAGCAGGATTTTGGACCAACTTGGTGCTGTTCTGGCCCAAGGCTTTCGCCCAACATCTTAAAGTAAGAGTTTTCCCTTATTCTCCTTTAATTTTTTTACTCTGCATATAACTTGGCTTTTAAAATTTACTATATTAATTGGATTTATTTCTTTTTATAATAATATAAAACTTATGTCGAAGGTATTCGACACAATCTTAGTGTATCGAAAGGGGCTTCTGTCAAGTCTTACATTTTCTGACCAAAAAATAACATAACTTCAGTTAATTTCTTTTTTTTTGCTAAAAATAAACTATATTTTAAATAATCATTATATCTTTTTTTTTTTTGTGCCAGGCTTTCTAAAATCATACAATTATTGTACTTGTGCTAGAGCTTATCTGTGTATGGCAGAAACTAAACTTTTTTAAAATTAAAAGAGATTCTAAAAGCCAATTTAACGCTTAATTACTTACTCTAATTAGACCTGCAGTCTACTAAGTGTTTTAGAATTATTTTTATTCTATTTCAATATCGTTGGTTTTACATATTTCGTTTTTAATTTATTTAACCGATCTTTTTTAAATTTTTAAGTAAAAATAAGGCAACAAAACCAGATCATAATATGTAGATCTTTTGTTTTAAAGTTTAACTGGCACTGGCTTATGATGTACAATTAGTAACTATACTATTAGCTTAAAGGTCCGTCTGACCTGTTCAATGGTTTTTTTCTGTAAATAGGAATGCTTAAGTCATTAGATTTAAATGAGGGTTTTTAAATATTGTTATACTTAATGATAATTGTTAATTAGTTAATTAATTTTCCTTTTAATTGACCCTACTGATATCTATGTATATTTTGAGTATGGGTGTTATGTTTCATTATTGATTTTTCTTTTTTGCTTATACGTTGACACCTTTTAATGGGACTTGTCATTATTAATGATATTTAATTAATATATTGCTTATTGTTCTTAATTTGATGTGCAACGTATAATTTTCAGATCTTAAATTTTGAGTTTTAATCTTTGGTAGTTATTATTATTGCCAGTTGCTTAATTTGTTTGAATAATATTTTTTTTATTAATTTTAAACTTTAAAATGTTGAAACTTTATAAAAGTTTAATGATTTTTTTTTGGTTTAATTTAACTATTTCGTAATAATTATAGTTTTATTATTAAGTAGGGCTGTGCTATGCATCGAACCTTGATGTGTTCGATATTGATCTGTTAATTTTTTTAGTAAATTAAGGTTTTAAATTTCTATTTGTGTTATCATTTTCGACAGTTGATTTTTTATTTAAATGTCAGGCATGCGCACTAATTAAATGATTTTTTTTAATTGACTAATTAATTTCATATAACTATCTTTTTGTTTTCATGGTTTAAAGCAGTAGCTATAATTAAATTTTATTAGTTTTTTTTAAATTTATATTCATACCTTCACTTGTTAGCGGATGCGCAGTAAGCTATGCCTTTTATTATATCAAACATTAATTTATCTACTAAAGTAATTTAACCTTTCAGTATTCTCTGTCGACAACGATACCACAAATGTGATTGTATATATTATTATGTATACTAGTATGAATACTTTGAATTTTATTTTAATAGTTTGGTGGGACTTGATGTTGTCCAATACTTAGCCTTCAGCCAACGCTTTTGTTTATAGTTTTTGCTTCTTATTTATTAATTTCTTTCAGGCCTTCAGCCAATTATGTTAAAAATGATCTTTTTATTATTTTAATAATTTTTTTTAAGGCCTTCAGCCATTTTATCTTTACTTTAATTTTAAGATTTAAATTTTCATTTAAGGCCTTTAGCCATAACATTATTTTGATTTTGATTGTTTCCTAATGCCTGCCGATTTTTGCAGGGCCTTTTTTGTTCCTGACCTTTTTTGATCCGGACTTAGAATCCGGACCCTTTGTTGTTCAGAGTTGTTCTGGACTTCCTTTTTTGATCCGGGCTTAGCATCCGGACCTTTATTTTACCCGGACTTTTTTATAAGACACATTATCCAACTGTGATTCCTGTGATTATTGTATACTTTTCTTTTTTTCTTTTATAATACATTTAATTTTAAGTTGCGCATTGGTTTTATTTACCTAGCTCACCCGAATACCTCTCTTTTTTATTAAAATATTTTGATGTTATTATTTAACTTCTTCTTTCTGTGCAATAGTTTGTGATCGCTGAACAAGTTCCTATAACAACTAGGAGACTTCCAGTTTGTAGTCTGTAAAAAAACTGGTGGCGCCAACACGGACTCATTATTCCTCATCCTGAGCTGCGGGTAAATTTGCAACGCACTCTGACAACTTGCTTGGCGTGAAATAAACTACTGCACTGATTTAAATTATTGCTTTTTTTTACTTTTTTAAAATCTCTTTCTCTCTTACCTTTAAATTGGTGTGACTCATCATAGTCATATCAATTCTATCATCAACTTTCAAAGAAAGTGCGTCGCAAATTTTTGGCGCCCAACGTGGGGCAAGCCAATTAAATTTTATTAAAATTAATCCAGGACCAAATTAAGATCGGTCAGAATTTTTTTGGTGAGCTAAGTAAAATAGATTTTTTTACTAACACATTAACGATTGATTTAGTATTATTGATTTATTGATTGCTTTATTTGATTTTTGTATTTAATTTTAATTCTTCTAGTGATTTATTACCGATTTAGTCATTTATCTTATTTTCTTCATTTTGAGATTGTTGCGCTATCTAATATTTCCATACGTTTAATATTTTTTTATTATTGCCTTATTTTTATATTCGTGCTTATTATCACATTATTTTTTTTTAATTGCTTAATTGCTAATTGACTTCTCTATTTGACTTTATTTTTCAATTTGTTTTGATATAATTTACTTGATTTGACATATCTTATTTAACTTTATAACGATGGACTATAACATGCAGATAAATTATTTAAAAAAAGAGATGCTTATTTATGAGCTTACGGTTCGTGGAATACCGGCCGATGACTCGAAAACTGTTGATGAGTTACGCGCGGCATTACGCCCGGTTTTACAGCTCGAAAAGAAGGGTAAACTCTTGAGTTATCCTCCTTATAATTTTAAATTCGAGGACGAAAAGAATTCATTACTAAAGCCTTGAATGATGCTAGAGAAACTATTAAGACCGTTTCGGGCGAACACGCGAAATCTAAATTCGAGCGAATCCAATCGCGTTTAGTACATCTTTTTCACGTGTCGACCGTATCCCTGTTAGTAACCTTAACGGCGAAGAAATTGAAATCCGAGCTAAGTTATTAGTTGAGGTTTTAGCAACCTTGGATTCTTTAGAGGAATCTTTAAAACGTGACCCGAACTTAAGTTTACTTTTAGAAAGAACTCATCTTGATAAGTCTGACTCTGAAGAGTCTAACGCTTCCGGTACGAGTCTTAATCATCAACGACCGGCAACATCGCGATCGACGCCTACTGCTTGTCATGCCTTTAAATCACAACGTGTAGAAAAATGGGGTCTTAAATTTACCGGCGATACGAAAACACTTTCAGTTCATAATTTTCTTGAACGGGTATCAGAATTACGTGTAGCTCGCGGAATAACAGAACAAGAACTATTCGAGTCCGCTATTGATTTATTTTCGGGTAAAGCGCTAAATTGGTTTCGAGCTAATAGGACAAGGTTCACTGACTGGAAAGGTCTGTCTGCCTTGCTCTGTAAGCACTTTGAACCACCAGATTATAGACCTAGATTATTCAAGGAGATCTTAGAACGAACGCAAGATCCCACAGAAGGTATAGTCGCGTACCTTACTAGTATGAACGCGTTATTTAGACGTTACGGCAGCATTCCCGAGGATGTTCAACTTGATATCGTGTCTCGTAATCTATCTCCCTTTTATACTACACAACTTCCAGTAGTAAATTCATTAGACGAACTCGAGGAAGAATGTCTTAAGTTAGAAGCTAAAAAGTATCGTGCAGATCACTACGTACCTCCCTCCAGGAAGCGTCACGGTTTTGTAGAACCCGATTTTGCTTTTATCGCCGAAAGTAGCTCAACCTCTGACATCGATCGAGTTTCAAATGTACCTCCACCAGTAGTGAACGAAGTCAGACAAGTATCGTTTTCTCCGAATACCACATCCGTTAACCGAAACTCCACCGCTAGAACCGTCGTTTGTTGGAACTGTAAACAGTCCGGTCATATTAATCGAGAATGTCCTACTCCGCGTAAAGTTCACTGTTATCGTTGCGGTACCGCTGATGTCACAATTCGAAATTGTCCGAAGTGTTCGTCTTCGGGAAACGACTCTCGGGAGAGTCGATAGGTCGTAAGATTTCTCCCCAAAACAACCTTCCTTCGACCAATAAAACTAATTTACCGAGCGAAAACCGTCGTGAGAATACTAACTTTTCACATAAATATCTTATTGACTTTATAATTTCTCATGCTCATGGTGACGAACGTCCATATTTAGAAATTTCGGTTTTGGGTTATTCATTGTTAGGGTTGTTAGATTCTGGGGCTTCCCGTACCATCGTAGGTCAACCTGGTTATAAAATTTTGCAAGATCTAGGCTTAAAACTTATAAAACGTTCAACCAACTGTACTGTTGCCAATGGTCAAATATGTTCGAGTATAGGTTATTTTCAAACACCTGTAACACTACTTGACAAAACTCGAGTGATCGATATTTTAGTTCTACCTGATCTGGCACATAAACTTATTTTGGGCATTGACTTCTGGAAAGCCATGGATATTGTTCCTGATTTGAAACAAGATGTTTGGCATTTTTCTAGTGAAGCTTCTGTAGATATCAGCAGTGTAGTTGACGCTGACTCACTATCTGTCGCTGAAAGAAACGCTCTAACTACCTTGGTCAAGGAGAAAATTTCTTTAATGGGAACTGGCCTTGGATGCTGCAAAGTAGCAGAACATGTTATTGAACTAGAACCTGGCACCCGGCCTATCAAACAACGCTACTATCCCGTATCTCCATTTAAACAACAAATAATGGACCAAGAAGTTGAAGAAATGCTAAAACTTGGAGTAATTGAACCATCGAAAAGTCCTTGGTCTAGCCCTGTATGTTTAGTACGCAAAAAGGATGACAGCTACAGATTTTGCATAGATTTTAGAAAGCTGAACGCTAAAACGAAGAAAGACGCGTATCCCATACCCTATATTTCAGCTATTTTAGACCGTCTCAAGGACACTCGGTATATTAGTTCAATCGACATTAAATCTGCCTTTTGGCAAGTGCCTCTTAGTGAATCTTCCCGAGAATACACTGCTTTTACAGTTCCAGGAAGGAATCTTTATCAATTTCTGCGCATGCCCTTTGGGCTGACTAACGCGCCAGCCACCTGGCAACGTATAGTAGACCGTGTGTTGGGAGTGGACTTAGAAAATCACGTTATGGTATACTTGGATGACATAATCATTATTTCAAACAGCTTTAAAGAACATCTGAGAATTTTAGGACTTGTTTTCGACCGATTGAGAGAAGCTGGTTTAGTGGTATCTGAAGAAAAATGTCACTTTTGCAAGCCAGAGTTGAAATATCTTGGTTTTGTTGTGGATGCTAAAGGATTAAGGCCAGATCCTGAAAAAGTTCAAGCTATTCTAAATGTACCTCCTCCTCGAAACATAACAGAGATTCGTCGATTTATTGGAACCGCTTCTTGGTATAGACGATTTGTTGCCCAATTTTTCAACAGTGTTGGCACCAATTACACGCCTTACAAAGAAAAATGTAAAGTGGGAATGGACTGATGATTGTCAAAAATCCTTCATTATCATCAAGGAAGCCTTAATCACTGCTCCTGTGCTTACATGTCCAGATTTCACCAAGACTTTTATACTTCAAACCGATGCATCTTCTTACGGTTTAGGCGCAGTTTTAACGCAGAAGTTCGATGATGGCGAGAAAGTTATCTGTTATTTATCCAGATCTCTAACAAAACAAGAAATTAAGCTCACAGTAACAGAAAAAGGAGTGTCTTGCTGTAATTTGGAGCGTGGAAAAACTTCGGCATTATTTGGAAGGAGTCCATTTTAAAGTTATTACCGACCATCATTCACTGTTGTGGCTTCATAATCTCAAAGATCCTCAAGGCCGTCTTGCTCGTTGGGCTCTCCGTCTTCAACCTTATGACTTTGAGCTGATTCACAGAAAAGGGAAGGAGCACATCGTTCCAGATTTTCTATCTAGATCCGTTCCTGTTACCGCAGAAAACATAGCCACTATTGATGAACACCAAGAATTATCATCTTTCTCTAATACGACAGATAAGTGGTATACTGGTATGATGAGGAAGCTAGAGGAACATCCAGATAAGTTTCCCTGTTGGCGAGTTGAAAATGGTAACCTGTTCAAGTTTGTTAAGTCAACAATCCCAGCTTTCCCGATCATTCAAGCTGTTGGAAATTAATAGTGCCCAAAGATAAGCGTAAGGAAATCTTACATCGATGTCATGATATTCCAGCTGCAGGCCATGTGGGTGTCTTCAAAACCGATCTTTTGTCCAACAAAATAACCATAGAACTTGGAGGCCAAGCACAACGGCTATTGGTTTGCGCCATTCAGTGCTTTGCGTCATGAGTGACAGGATATACACCAACACTTCGTAAATTTCAGGTGAGCATAAACTTTCGGTAACGATTATTCCGTAGAATTTCTCTGCAGGAACCGAGCGTCAAAATTGCAGTCGTGGAACAGTTCGAGCTTTCAACAGATGTTTGATACAAGATCAGACCAGGAAGCTAATATCAGCTTCACGATGCGAAAATCAACTTGCCAGTACATATGTTTACGTCGTCGTCCTGTAACCTATGTTCCCGATTAGTATAATATGGCGAAAAACAAAGCCCTATCAGGCTGATTAACTATTACAGCACGAAGCTAGCTCCCGAGTTTGTGGGTCCTTTTAAAGATCAAAAGAAAACCGGTACTTGCACGTTGCGAGCTTCAAGACGAGTTCGGTAATAGTAAAGGCATTTGGCATGTACAAGACCTTAAACCGGTACACACCGATTCCGGTTCTGATAGTCCATCTAATTGAGTTTAAATGCTACAAAGCAAATCAAATACCTATTACGTTCTTTATTTATACTTATTGAATTCGTACTTTACCTTTTTTTATTAAATGGCTTATCTTAATTGGTAGTATTAGCTAACTGGTACTTTCTTTTTAATTATGTGGGTTAAATTTAATTATTGTTTTATTTCTGTTTTCTCTTTTTCTGTTGTATGCCCTGTAGAGGCGGGCGCTAGAATTGTCCTACACTGGGTTGCTAGTTGAGGTAAAAGCCCTCTAAGTGCCGTGGTAGTGTTAGCCTTCAGCTTCACTACTTCTGTTGTATGCCCTGTAGGGTCGGGCGGTAGAATTGTCCTACACTGGGTCACTAGTAGAGGTAAAAGTCCTCTAAGTGCCGTAGTGGTGTAAGCCTTCAGCTTCACTACTTCTGTTGATGCCCTGTAGGTGCGGGCGTTTCTGTTAGTCATGTCATCTTCGGCGCGAAACGTGGAAGTCATGACAATAGAAGCTAAGAATTGTACTACACTGGGTCGCTGGTTGAGGTAGGAGTCCTCTAAATGTCGTGGTAGTTTAAGCCTTCTGCTTCGCTACTTCTGTTGCTCAGCGCACCGCTTTTTAAGTTTGTTTATTTTGGGTTTCAGGGGTTAACGTTTTTCTATATAAAAGTATGGCGGTAGAGCATATTTCTGTTTTCTCTGATCAGTAAAATTTTAATTAATCTCTCTTTTATTTGTTTATTAGTACCTTTAAAATTTCGATTTTTGTTTGTTTTTGGAAGTATGATTAGCTAATACGAACCTTGATATTTATATTGTTGCTTATTGATTATTATATTTGATTTGTTTGATTATTACTTTTATCTTACGTTATCTTACCTATTTGACTTGGACGGTATTTTCCGCCTTATTCCCTAATTGTGACTTATTTTTCCCGAATTTGACTTTCTTATACCTTAACTTAGACTTTTATGGTTAGTGCGTAGTACTTTCAAGTACAACTCTTTTCAGAGGATTATTCGCGCTACACCTATGTGCTTTTATTTTGAATTGGGTACGTCGTCATACGTACTAGAATTTGTTTTTTACCTTACCTTACCTTTTTATTGATTTTCTTTTGTACGTAGTACCTTGAGTACATCTCTTTTCAGAGGATAATGCGTACGTTTGTTTTGAGTCTTACCTTATCTTGAGTACGTCTTCATACGTACTGTGTTTACCTTACCTTATTTTTCGTTTTAGTTTCTTTTATTGGCACCAATCTAAACAAATTGACTTAGTGTCATTTCAGTTTTACTGGATTTCTTTGCGTTTAGAACATAAGCACTTTAGGTTGTATACCTATCAGTTTTATCTGGATTTTATTGCTTAGCCAATTCTCTTTTTTTGGTATTTTTGATTTGATTATAGCTTGCGGACGTTACCTTTTGTTATCTAATTTTTTTCCCGATTTGACGTTAGTCTAGGTCTTAGTGCACGCTTGTGTCACTTACCCAGCACTTACTGGTTTGAGCCTAGAATTTCCCGATTTTGACTTACCTGGATTTTTAAACCGTTTTTATCTTAGTGGTAGGGGATAATATCCCGTTTTATTTCTTTTCTCTTATTGGAAGGGCCGGGTGGCGGTAAGGCTGTCGGAGGCCGTTTTCGATGCCCTTTGTGGGAACTTTTGGTCGTTCGAAGGAGCAGACCGAATGGAAGGTGCGGCGTCGGGGGTGTTGGCTTTGGCGTAGTGACCCTAATGAGGCACTGCAATAGCTGGGCCACACTACTGCGTTCGTGCTGAGCTCCATACGGCCTAGCAGATTGCGGTCGGTCGACGGAATTACCACCACACGAGCACCCTGTGAATTTATTCATATATATTTTTTAGGGTACTTCCTGGTATCTTTTTAGCTTGGCGCACGCTATAGTGTGCTCCCTACAGAACGGTGGAACGTAGTGGATTTTTTTTTTTCTAGTTATTTTTATCTTACCTTTTTTTATTTTATTTTTCCACCTTTTTAAGGGTTATTTCTTTTGCAGATTCTTTGGGGTGTCTTTTGGTGGCGATTCGGTTCACTTTCAAGGATTCAATATGAGGTTAAGGAACGAGGTCCGCCAAGCCTTGATTGGTCGAGACGCAACCTTAACAGAAAATTTAAATTAAATCGGTCAATTTTGGAAAAATTACGTAAATAAATTTGACAAATTTCAAACCATATTGATTCCTTGGGGGCTGCATCGGTTCTCATCCGGGGACTCCTTGGGTTTTTGCCATTGAAGTGATCCTTAAAATTTCTTTTGTTATTTTTTTTACTTCATGTTATTCTTTCAAATATTCTTTTGCTTTTATTGAATTTATTTTGGTTACGTAAATCTTTAAGCCAGCCAGACACATTAAGTGTAGATTGCCTTAATTACGTTGTTATTGTTAGGGCCTTTGTCTTTGAAAAGACTTTTAAACCTCTCTTAGAAGGTGATTTAGCTATTCCCTTGCCTCGTTTAATTTTCTTAATTTCTATTTTAGGCTATTTTTAAGTTTACGCCTGTTGAACTAATTAGTTTGAATCTTGTGCATTTTATTTCTTATGTACTCGAATAATTTCAGTTATAGGTCACTAACCTTGACCACCTTTATGCAATTGTTTTCCAGTGGTTTACCATGATATATTTTCTTATCAGCCTAAATGTACGCATGATCGTCGCAAAACTTCTTTCCGGAAGTTTTACTCCTTTCGAAGGAGAGGGGAGTTGTAACGGTTCGATTTTGTCATTAGTGATGCATTTTTGTTTTCATCGTAGAGTTTTATATCAAGGATTTTTACCCACCTGTATCATTTTTTATTTTAAATATGAGGTATCTTTACTAGGTTATTTTACTTAGTAAAACCTTTCATCACATATCAGAATCCTATAAACCATTCTTTCCTCCAATCCAATCTCTGGAATAAGAATTTTTAGTGTTACCTTCTCGATGAAATTTAGCTTCTTTTGTGTTCTATCTAAAAATGTAAGATTTTCATGTTTTGTCGAGATGCCACATAGAGTGGTTTTGGGCAGTCGTTATGCATAAAAATATAAAGTTAGAAACCTTCTTATGCCTCCAATTATCTGTATTTTCTAAATTTTTGCATTTTCCGTGCTGTTTTCTTTGTTTACATCAGTTTTTAAAATAGGTTAGTCGATTAGATGTTAATGTCAAAAGTTTGGAAGTTCTTCTTCTTTTCTTTAAAGGGGGTGGCCGTTATATTATTAGCAACGGTTCGAACAGCTTGGGATGAAAGTTGGGCAAATTTCAATCGTTCCTTTTAGGGTTTATTTTTTTTAAGTTGGTACTGAACTTTTTTGACTGAGTTAAGCCGGCTGGAGACGAGAAATGTCACTTTTTAACTGAACAGCTAAGGGGTCAGAGGTACTTTGGGAATCCGATTTTTTCTTAATCATCCGAAAGGGATTTTTCCCAAAGTCCTCAAAATATTTCTTGTCAAGTCTAGTTTTAGCAGCTGGTGATTTATTTTTGTGCTATTTGGCAAGATATAGCTGTGTAAGCAGGATTTTTGGACCAACTTAGTGCTGTTCTTTGTAAGGCCGCCCAACATCTTAAGTAAGTTTTCCCTTATTCTCCTTTAATTTTTTTACTCTGCATATAACTTGGCTTTTAGAATTTACTATATTAATTGGGTATTTCTTTTTATAATAATATAAAACTTATGTCGAAGAGTGTTCGACACAATCTTAGTGTATCGAAAGGGGGCTTTTTCTGTCAAGTCTTACATTTTCTGACCAAAAATAACTTGCATAACTTCAGTTAATTTCTTTTTTTTTTTTTGCTAAAATAAACTATATTTTAAATAATCACATTTATATCTTTTTTTTGACTTTCTAAAATCATACAATTATTGTGCGTGCTAGAGCTTATCTGTGTATAGCGAAACTAAACTTTTAAAATTAAAGAGATTCTAAAACCAATTTGCCCAACTGTAAAATAGAATGCTTAAGTCATTAGATTTAAATGAGGGTTTTTAAATATTGTTATACTTAACGATAATTGTTAATTAGTTAATTAATTTTCCTTTTAATTGACCCTACTGATATCTATGTATATTTTGAGTATGGGTGTTATGTTTCATTATTGATTTTCTTTTTTTGCTTATACGTTGACACCTTTTAATGGGACTTGTCATTATTAATGATATTTAATTAATATATTGCTTATTGTTCTTAATTTGATGTGCAACGTATAATTTTCAGATCTTAAATTTTGAGTTTTAATCTTTGGTAGTTATTATTATTGCCAGTTGCTTAATTTGTTTGAATAATAATTTTTTTATTAATTTTAAACTTTAAAATGTTGAAACTTTATAAAAGTTTAATGATTTTTTTTGGTTTAATTTAACTATTTCGTAATAATTATAGTTTTATTATTAAGTAGGGCTGTGCTATGCATCGAACCTTGATGTGTTCGATATTGATCTGTTAATTTTTTTAGTAAATTAAGGTTTTAAATTTCTATTTGTGTTATCATTTTCGACAGTTGATTTTTTATTTAAATGTCAGGCATGCGCACTAATTAAATGATTTTTTTTAATTGACTAATTAATTTCATATAACTATCTTTTTGTTTTCATGGTTTAAAGCAGTAGCTATAATTAAATTTTATTAGTTTTTTTAAATTTATATTCATACCTTCACTTGTTAGCGGATGCGCAGTAAGCTATGCCTTTTATTATATCAAACATTAATTTATCTACTAAAGTAATTTAACCTTTCAGTATTCTCTGTCGACAACGATACCACAAATGTGATTGTATATATTATTTGTATACTAGTATGAATACTTTGAATTTTATTTTAATAGTTTGGTGGGACTTGATGTTGTCCAATACTTAGCCTTCAGCCAACGCTTTTGTTTATAGTTTTTTGCTTCTTATTTATTAATTTCTTTCAGGCCTTCAGCCAATTATGTTAAAAATGATCTTTTTATTATTTTAATATTTTTTTTAAGGCCTTCAGCCATTTTATCTTTACTTTAATTTTAAGATTTAAATTTTCATTTAAGGCCTTTAGCCATAACATTATTTTGATTTTGATTGTTTCCTAATGCCTGCCGATTTTTGCAGGGCCTTTTTGTTCCTGACCTTTTTTGATCCGGACTTAGAATCCGGACCCTTTGTTGTTCAGAGTTGTTCTGGACTTCCTTTTTTGATCCGGGCTTAGCATCCGGACCTTTATTTTACCCGGACTTTTTTATAAGACACATTATCCAACTGTGATTCCTGTGATTATTGTATACTTTTCTTTTTTTCTTTTATAATACATTTAATTTTAAGTTGCGCATTGGTTTTATTTACCTAGCTCACCCGAATACCTCTCTTTTTTATTAAAATATTTTGATGTTATTATTTAACTTCTTCTTTCTGTGCAATAGTTTGTGATCGCTGAACAAGTTCCTATAACAACTAGGAGACTTCCAGTTTGTAGTCTGTAAAAAAACTGGTGGCGCCAACACGGACTCATTATTCCTCATCCTGAGCTGCGGGTAAATTTGCAACGCACTCTGACAACTTGCTTGGCGTGAAATAAACTACTGCACTGATTTAAATTATTGCTTTTTTTTACTTTTTTAAAATCTCTTTCTCTCTTACCTTTAAATTGGTGTGACTCATCATAGTCATATCAATTCTATCATCAACTTTCAAAGAAAGTCAATTAACACTTTAACATTAACATATTGTAGCGCACTTTTTTCTTCATTAAAAAAAACCCATAATTACCTAGTTTTATTACGATATTTTAAATATATCGAAATACCAACATTCGACAAATATATTTTCTTAACATATTGCAGGTGTTTTTTTTTAGTGTAGAATTTCCTTGTATGTAAAAGCGGTAAAGCAAAATCGAACAAAGCACACCTAGGATATTGTGCGTCTGTTATCGACGCGGGCTACGAGTGCACATTAAATCCAACAGGCGTCGCTTTATCAAGCTGAGAGACGAATTGACAGGGTAAAGTGCGTCTTGCTGGTTATGTGATTTATTTTTTGCCTTGCTCTCTTGTTGCAAGTGAAATATGGAGGAATCAGAAATTTAAATGTATGTATATAAAATGTGTACCTTTTGTAAAATACTCTTGTTAACAACAGTTATTTATTAATTTTATTCGCATTTTCATGCTTAAGTAAACTAGTATTATTAATAATAACCAGTGAAAAAATATAGGTTGGCCATCCATATTTTGGCCCCTTTTAGTTAAGTTATCAATGGAGAATTATTGCACAGTGAAATAAGGCCAGGCACTAATAATACCGGCCTTATTTTGACATCTGAGTGTTGCGCAGATGCATGGTGGGATAAAGACTCTCTTAATAGGGATGGAGCCTGGCTTTATATCGGTTTTAGGTCGTGCCTTATTTTGGTCTTATTTTAACTTCGAAACTGTTCGTCTAACCGAACGGCTGCCGACCACAAAATCAAAAAGCTGGGTTAAACATTTTTTCTAAATAAATTTTTAAATGACATTTTGCTTAAAAATCAAAATAAAAGGAGTTTACTCTTGGAGAAAGATCATGTTTTTTAAGTTTTTGCGAACCCTGTATACAAAATTACCATTTTCTCTTCGTAAATCATATATTTTTTACAAGTTTTTTTTTAATACTTTCTTTTAAAAATAAAATTTTTAGTCCTTGTCCTCTTTGTAAACCCCATCCTTGGGCAATCTGTATATACTGAAAAGGGTTATGATATTACCCTTACTTTAGACGGTTCTAGGTCGAAGACGCGAGGAAGGGCAAATAACAGGGGAAAATTGGCACGACTGAGTAAAGTCACTATATTTAGTCAGCTACTGATGAATCTAGTAGCGTCTAGAAGTGCTTTTTTGTTCTTATTTTATGGGATATGTTTGTTGTTGTGTTTCCAAATATCTAAACTTAATGTTAATAGGAATTTAAAAAGTCTTGTGTCACCGCCTTCATCGCCAAGCGGAACATAGAAAATCCCATGTAAATTTTATTTTTATATATTTAAATACAATTATTCGCTCCCTGTGGATTTTACAAAAAAGTAAGATAACTTTCTAAAAGACTAATCCAACAAACCTTTGTGGCAAGTTAGAAATAATTTCTCTCTCTCTCTCTCTCTCCATTGTTTTTCTTGGTTTTGGTCCCTTTAGTTCCAATCCACCACTCTCCCCCTTCCGGACTATGCTTTCCAGGGCTTCGTCAGCGGAAAATCTGGATAATCGAGCTCGTAGCTCCCAGAAATTCCAAAAGAAAACAAAAATAATTCTACAATCGATGTAATGCATAAATTGTCGGCTGTAAAACCAAGATCTGCTACTGGTGTTACGTATAACCTTCACTTTCACTACTGACAGTTCCCATGGCACGCCCATCTATTTCCCGCCATTTGAGAAATACCTCGTGTTCACCACCAAACAGGATACCATCAGCTTATAGGAATCTTCGCTCACAGCGCTTAGATCCAGAAGAAAGATGCCGTCAATTTAGCGTGAATCTTTCCTTGATCCCCGAAGGGTAAAAACCGTTCGTACGACACCTCTAGCCGCCACTCCAGGAAGAACTTTGTAGTCCTCTACGCACGTCCGCACTGTCCGGAGGTCAAACAAAGAGTCTTTGAAATAGTTTTATTAGGCGTATCTTGAATTATTTAATTAAATTTATTTTTTATTTTCAGTTCAGGTAAAACCAGACAGACAACAGCCACCAGCAAACAATTTGTTATAAGACTGTAACTGATTTATTAACACTCTTTTTCTTATGCCATTGACAACATTTATTTTACAGGTGTCTGTTTGATTTTACTTGAACCCAAAATTTGGTAATTTTGCAATTATATTTAATTGAATAATTTAAGATTCTGCTCATTACATTTTTTTAAAACTTGGCACGAGGGTTTGTCAGATTAGTCTTTTTAAAAAGTTCTTATACATTTGTTCTGTAAAATGTAGGGAGAGGCAATAATTAACCCCTTAACATTTACATAGGATTTCCTACGTTCCGCTCGGCAAAGCACATAAGCTTTTGAGCTCCTACATTAAAGTTGGTTTATTTTGATTTACCCTCGTAAAAGAATTTTCAATAAATGCAAATACAAAACAATAATAAAAATACTACCCAAAACACTTACTTAGGTAATATCTATGTAATATCCAATTTCACTATTGTTAAAAAAACACCCGTCATAAATTTCTTCAGTTCTTACTTTAAAGAAACCATTTAAAAAACATTGTTATTTCTTTTACCCCAAAAAGGAAATATATTAACATTCTCCAGCTATTATGTTGATTATTTCTCCCGTCCACTATTCGAAAACTACCCCCTTAAGGTCGTCCATTGCATCCAGTTGTAGTGTTAATATGGTCACTATTCCAAGCTTATATACGGTTATGTATTCCCATTTTCGTGAAATAGAGCCTCCAGTTTTATAATGAAGAGTAGAAAGGAACATTTCAACGTTTCGTTTTGGTCATTGTAGAGTCCGAAGTCCAATAAGATAAAGTGCTCGGGGTTTTTTATTAGTATTACCATGTCTGAAGTTGGAAAAACACTGAACAGTGCAAGGAAATAAAATAAAATAGCTGGGAATAGTTTGTAAAATCGGTTAAAGGGAGGATTAGTGAGACGAGTATACAACAAAAGTATCTTGTTGTTTACGTCAGTTAGTATGGAAAATTAAACAGGATTATTTTTAGTAGTTCTCATCGTCTCTCTCTCGTCCACAACTAATTCCATTCATAGTTTCGCCGACGATAGTACCCTTCACTCCAGTTTTCAGGTTCCTAAACCCATCACTAAACCTGACTTGGAAAACAAACGCAGAGCGATGCAGATATCTCTTTCGCAGGATCTTAATTTAATATTGGATTGGGGCGCCAAAAATCTCGTCCATTTTAATGCATCCAAAACACAATCATGTTCCTTGTCGCGAAAAGAGTGATCAAATACTCATCCTCTATTTATGAGCGGCCAAGTTTTACAGAGCAAAGACACCTTCAATCTTGTGGACGTCACATTTGAAAGTAACCTTAACTGGCATAAACACATTGTATCTATACAGGATGTCCCAACTCTATACACGAAATATATTTGTCTTGCGCAAGATACAAATAATAACTCACTTAACAATGAAAATCCCTGCTTTTGAGACACCTTGTATATTAACTAATAATGTTAATAAAATAAGTGTATTTAAATAAATAATTTTTTCTTAAGTTTATTTTTGTATCTTATACAGGGGCGAAGATATTTTGTGTTTAAATAGAGCATGGTATATTTTGGAATTTGCAAAAATTATTTGATCTTTTTGGTTACTCGCGTCCCTAAGTTTCAAAAGCAAATTCTCTGGTTGTTTTTTCGTAAATTTGGTCAAATTTTTAAATTTTAATGTAGTGAATGCAAGTGAACAACATCTGCCAGCATAGGTCTGCTACAATTAATAATAATTAATTAATTAATAGTTAATTTATTTATAATTGTTACCTTTACATGTTAATTGCATAAACCAATGATCAGCGGTGAAATAGCTTAGTTGGTTAGGTAGCAGCCCGATTTTATTCAATTAAATATGGTAAACATAATTTTGCTAATAGACAAGGAAATAAAAAATAGAAAAAAAATGTTACCCAGTGCGGGATACGAACCCAGAGTGTCGACAAGGCATGCACTGCTAAATGCTGCTACCTAACCAACTAGGCTATTTCACCGCTGATCATTGGTTTATGCAATTAACATGTAAAGGTAACAATTATAAATAAATTAACTATTAATTAATTAATTATTATTAATTGTAGCAGACCTATGCTGGCAGATGTTGTTCACTTGCATTCACTACATTAAAATCTGCCTAGAAAATATTATTTTATTTAATTAACAGATGAGGGTATATTTTCTTAATGCCGGATCTTAGACTATAAGCAATACGTGATAAAGGGACAGTCTAAAGCGTATACCGGCATGTAAACATGGGTGACTAAAAGTGCTTGTTAGGTTATTGCATTACAGGCCGATATACCGTTAACTATTGCTTATACAGTATTTTGTGTGCAGTAAATTAATAAGTTAAAATAAGTCCAATATTTTATTATTAATGAAATAATAGCAAAAGATGTGACATTTTGAAAACACGAGACTGTACAAAATTAATAAGAAATGTCATTGTATGTATTACAGGAACACTGCAAGCCTATTCTTCGGTTTAATAATTGACTCACCCTGTATGAAAGCGTTACTTTTGACCTAAATTACAGCACTTACAAATTACTTGCGCCATGTCTTTGAATGCTGCAATAAACCAACAGCATAAAAAATCCTGCATTTTGACTCATTATTATAAATCGTCACGAAAAATCACATTCCCATAAAGCTTTCGACACCCTCTAAATGAAATCACAATACGGTTTTTTCATTTGACACTAAAATTTATAAGATCTCTCATTGTTAGTATCTACAATAAGGAACCTTCAAAATATATAATTTGGCTATAGACACCTATTGTTACTTTAGACAATCCCGAAAGAATAAAAACAGAAGGTAATCTAAGCGCAAATATCTCAATAACCATCTGAGATATGAATCTGATAATTTAGCCAGTACGGTTCAATAAGCCGGGGAGTAATATTGGGAATCGCGATAATTTGATCACACTCGATCTGATGGGTTGATGGTACAGATCGACGGATATGTGATTGGCAGATGCAGTTATGTTGTGTTGATGATGCAGGGGTGGAGTAACGTCTCAAGCAAGACCTTAAAACTTTAAATTGTATAGTAAGTAGTTTTGGGGGAAGCTTATACCCCTCTTTACAAGATACAAGGTATATCTACTATTTTTTGGATTTATATGATTTTTTTTCAAAACTACAAGAGATAAATATATTACATGTGGCATTTTGTTAAACCTCTTTGAAAAATCTTTGCTACGGTAATATAATACAGGGTGATTCAAAAAATCGATCACAAAACTTACGGGGGTGATTCTACTTGACAAAATAAGGGTAGAGCTATATATATATTTTTTTCAAAAATTTCATTCGTTTTCGAGTTGCAAGCCGTCAAAGTTCAATTTGTATTTTGGTTTTTCGCCATATTGCATTTATTTTTTAACCAATCCAGTTGATATTTGGCACACAAATCGGGCTTTGCAGATTTTAAAATTTTAAGACAAAGTACTTTTTTTAAATACCGCCAGAGGGCACTTTACTTAAAACTTAAAATTTATTTACATCATAACTTTTATTTTGACCAGATATCTACAACAGAATATAGAAAAAAACTTCATATAAAGTGTTAAATATTAAAAGAAAAACTTTTTTTAATTTTTAACACTAAAACTAAGACGTTTAGGACATATGTTTATATGAAGTTTTTTCTTATTTTTTGTTGTAGAATCGTTTGCGTTAAGTTTGTCGGTTGAGTTACTGGACACCCTGTATGTATGTAGGTAATTTGATTGAAATTGATGAAAACTTTGATGTCTATTGGTGCCTAAACGGTGAGGTTTATCGACTTTAATAAGGAGTACCTTATTTTAAGTTTTGATTGTCTATAAAATGGCGCCCCCAGCTTTGCGATATCTGTCAAAATAAGAAAGTTATGATGTAAATAAATTTTAAGTTTTAGGTAAATGCCCTCTGGCGGTATTTAAAAAAGTACTTTTGTCTTAAAATTTTAGAATCTGCAAAGCTCGATTTGTGTGCCAACATCAACTGATTGGTTAAAAATAAATGTAATATGATGAAAAAACCAAAATAAAAATTGAACTTTGATGGCTTGTAACTTGAAAACGAATGACATTTTGAAAAAAAAATATGAAGCTCTACCCTTATTTTGTCAAGTGCAGAATCACCCTTAAGTTTCGTGAGCCTTGTTTTAGTTGTTTTAAAATTGTTGCTTTTTGGCATCTAGATACCCATTTTTATCAACTAATTTACCATGTTTCAACGTTGTGTTATAAATCTGAATCGCGAATCGTGTAAAAAATGTTGTTTTCCAAATTTACAGTTCTTAAGACTGAGGAAAATCTCCATTTTAAATAATCCGGCTCTGACTTTGTCTCCTATCTCCAGGATGATGAGAACAATCAGGTACAGATGGCGAATTAGATGCAAGTCATGGCACGCCGAGATGAACTTGTGACATGCCGGCAATCCCAATCACTCAGCGATCACAAATCAAGTTGGCTGTGACGAACACGCGGACAGGCGAGACAACGCTGGAATTGCGACAACGAATAAAACTAAATGAGATTTTACTATTGTGGAAGTTGAAGCGGGACGATGATTACGATAATGTCTACGTCAGAGCTTTAATTTCTTATTTTTATTTATAATTTTGCGATATATAACGTACAGGGTTTTCATTTATAATTTGCCTTCCGCTTACAACAATAATAAAAAGATAGAAAAAGAACTTCCTGTAGAAAAGTTTTATAGCCTACGTTTATATTAAATAGTTCTCTCTCTATTTTTTGCTTGGTTTTGGTCCCTTCAGGTCCAATCCACCACTCTCCCCCTTCCGGACTATGCTTTCCAGGGCTTCGTCGGCGGAAAATCTGGATAATCGAGCTCGTAGCTCCCAGAAATTCCAAAAGAAAACAAAATAATTCTACAATCGATGCAATGCATAAATTGTCGGCTGTCAAACCAAGACCTGCTACTGGTGTTACGTATAACCTTCACTTTCACTACTGACAGTTCCCATGGCACGCCCATCTATTTTCCGCTATTTGAGAAATACCTTGTGTTCACCACCAAACAGGATACCATCAGCTTATAGGAATCTTCGCTCACAGCGCTTAGATCTAGAAGAAAGATGCCGTCAATTTAGCGTGAATCTTTCATTGATCCCCGAGGGTAAGTAAAACGTTCGTACGGCACCTCTAGCCGCCACTCCGGGAAGAACTTTGTAGTCCTCTACGCACGTCCGCACTGTCCGGAGGTCAAACAAAGAGTCCCATATCAATATAGTTGGAGCTGGCTTGAAGACGTAAGCGGCTCTAAAGCAATTTCCAACTTTACGTGTTTATTTCGGTGGCTTGAAAATCGAGGTCAACCACATTTCGGGCCATCGTTGTAGGCATGCGGCAGTTTTGCATTCACCTTCACAGTGGACATCAAATGAAAAACAAACCTAACTTTTTAATTCGTCCCTTTTGTGTGCTGTTGATTGGTGTAAGCGTGTTTTAAAGTTTTCTCATCTGTCTTTCAACTCATTTTTATAAAATGTCAAAATTATATATGAAATTGACGCTAATGACGTTCGAGGAAGCATTTATAAAATTAAGCGACTTGGCAACGTTGCAGTTGCAAATTTAGAACATTAATGACATTTCATAATCAAGTTTTGCTTTCTGTTGTTGCAGTTAATATTCTATTTTTAAAGAATTTTTATGATTTATGGGATGAATGTAATAAAAAATAAGAAAATAGTTAGTCTACAACTAGTGTTAAGCGTTTAAGTGGTTGCCATCATGGATTTCGTTAAAAATTCAGCAATGAAGCAAAACGTGCGAAGTCAGTTTTGGTTTATCTGCAGTTCAAGTCTAAATAACGAAGAACTTACGCTTTATGGCTATATATAAAGTTTCTCGAAACACTGACTATTATCCTGCTTTGTGTTATTTAGGTTGTCAGACAATGATGCCTAATATTTTTCGTAAAATTTAATAACTAATCAGGTAATTTATGTAAATATTCTTTGCCAAATTGAATCTAGATACCCATTTTTATCAGCTGTTTGACCGAATTGCAACACTGTGCTCCTTAATTTGAATTTCCAATATCGTGTTTTTAAACTGGCTTTAGTGAAAGCAGGGGCGGTCATAGGGTGGGCCATGGGGGCCACATGTCTTAATGGCAAATATGGGCACTTATTGAGGGTCCTCCTCCCCAAGGTTGGTCCGAAGGGTAAGGCTGATGATGGAATTGAAGATGAGGACCTTTTCAAATGCATGTGGAAAGGAGGTTTTGTGTATTTTTATAAAAGAATGAAAGGTGAAAACAATAAAAGAGGTTGGAGGACTTTTTTTTTTGTTTTTTTGCTCTTCAAAAATTTAAACCTCCTTTAAAAATTTTTGTTTTTGCCACCTCACACACTTTTCGTGTGTCGATATGACCGCCTCTGAGTGAAAGTCAGCCCTAACTGTTTGTAAAAATGTCAAAATCATAATATATGAAATTGACGCTGATGACGTTCGAAAGCATTTATAAAATTAGGCAGTTATTAAGCCCACTTGAATCGTTTATATTGTGTTTCTAATCGGCTTCAGTGAAGTCAACCCTACTTATTTTCAGGCTTGACTTGTCACTTTCAAGCGCGTTTATATCGCTTTTTCAAGCCACTTTAAAAAGCCGCTTTCCCTCAAAACGCATGGTTTAACCAACAATGTTTAAAAAACAGTGTTTTTCAAAGTACATACACATAGAAGTGCGGGTTCCAACAACAAGATCCGGAAAAAGGCAGTCCTCACAGCGAAAACCACATGGCTAAAGAAGAATCCCGCAAATGGTTCGGACAAGAGACATTCTACTCCCTTCATATAAAGGTATTACACTCAGAACTTACTTATAAACTCCATCCAATAGAATTTGATATCCTTGATGATAATGTTAGATCCAAAATAAGCCTAATTATTCATAAAAAATATTTAACTCAATCAAAAAGCTAAACAACTTAATCATAAAAAAGGAAAACCCCGAAAAATACACAAACACAAACAATTCTATAAAATATTTTAACAGAGTTATTAATTTATCAGATACACAATTTTCACATACTGAAACAAATTTACTAGAAAAAGGACCTAAATATAATCCCCCATAATTAATCCTAAAAACACAATAGAAACTATCATAACAGACGTGGAAACCTCTTTTAATAATAAAGATAATATACCAAAGATCAAATTTCAAGTATAATTAAGAATTTTAAAACTTCTCCACCTAACCTTCAACCGCCTGAGAAGAAAACAATTATGTCCATCCAAAGAAAATAAAAGAAAATGATCTAGCTGTCACTAGAGCCGATAAGGGCAACTCCATAGTTATATTAAATAAAAATCTCTACCAAGAAAAAATGGATGATTTTCTAAATAAAGAAAAACCCTCCCTCTTAAATAAAGATCCAACCGAAAAAATACAAGTAGAACTAAAAAATACCCTAAAAAACACCGACCTTTTTTCTGATAGGAAAACTATTTTCTAATTAACAAAAACCCATCCCCACCAATTTTATACGGCTTAGTAAAAATCCATAAAGAAAATGCTCCTATAAGGCCAGTAGTGTCATACTCAAATACACCATTAAGGGAAATATCAGTAAAATTAAACCGTATTTTAAAAGATGTCTTAAACTTTAAACCCAAATTTTCAGTTCAAAATTCAATAGACCTGACAAAAAAGCTAAAAAATCTCAGTCTACCAGAAAACGCAATTTTAGCATCCTTTGATGTTACTAACATGTTCTCAAATATACCAAAAGACGATTGTATCAAAATTATAACAGAAAAACTAAACAATAAAAACATGAACCCATCTCTTAAAGAGGACATTTTAAAACTTTTGAAATTATGTATGGACAAAAATTATTTTAAATATAATGGAAACTTTTATAAACAAACAGACGGACTAGCTATGGGTTCCCCTTTAAGCCCTTTAATGGCGGAGATATTTATGTCAAAACTAGAAGAATCATTTATAAACTCCAAACATTCAGATAATGTTATATTTTGGTACCGATATGTGGATGACATACTTGTCGGCTTTTCAGGAAACAGAGATAGAGCTAAAAAATACTCTTAATTATATTAACTCTATACACCCTAAGATTAAATTTACTTTGGAAATAGAACAACAAGAACTCCATTAACTTTTTAGATCTTAAAATAACAAAAAACTAACTACGGAACCATAAATTTTGATATCTATAGAAAACCAACTTTTACTGATATTACAATACCTAATGATTCTTTACATCCAATTACCCACAAAATGTCAGCATACAGATCAATGATACATCGCGCATTTTCCATTCCCTTTCAAAGAAAATTTAGAAAAGAATTAAACACTATAAAAAACATCGCTCAAAACAATGGTTATCCTCCACCCTTAATAAACTCTATAATTAATAAGAAACGTAAACAACTCACCCTCAACCAAATTTACCCAAAATACCTGAAAAACAAAACCAACCATTTAAAACCTAACTTATTTTGGCCAAATATCACAAAAAATTTCGAACACCCTGTCTAAACAAAATCAGAAAATAGCACATAAACCATCAAATCGATTATCAAACATATGATATTTAATGTGAAAGATAAACAAAATAAATTTAAAAAATCAGGAGTTTATAAGCTTACTTGTGAAAGAAGTGTAACAGCTGTTACATTGGACGAACAGGAAGAAATTTGAAACTAGGTTTACAAGAACATAACCTCATGTTATGGGTTAGGAATAACAACATCAAAATTTCATAAACATTTTCTGGAAACCGGACACAAATTTCAGAAATCAATACCCTAAAATATTACATGTAGAACAAAAAGGGCGAAAACTAGATACATTAGAAAATATTGAAATCTATAAACATAAAAAACAGAATGTACATCTGCTTAACACACAGATTGACCTAGAAATCTACCCCTTGTAAAACTTTTATAAAATATAGCAATAAAATCTTTAAATTTCACAACTGTACCATATTGATTTTAAAACCTTTTTTAAAAATATGTTTTTATTAGGTATTACTGTTTATATATAAGTAACATAATTTTAGTTTGTCAGTACGTTTGAAAATGTAGTTGTACTACAGAAACAGCTGTCACGGCGTGCCAAAGAGCACCTTCGGAGTGCGGTACAAAACTGGGTAAAGGACCAGCAAAGACTTTACTGGAAAGGCTTCCTCCAACACATGCATGGGAAAATATACATCAGTGGACCATGCACAAAAAAAGAGCTAAAGAACTACTCCAAAATGGGTAGGAATCAGCTAGAAGAACGATCACAGGTTTCCTCACCGGACATGCTCCAGTGAAAGAACACCTAAATAAAAACGGGATTATACAACGGAGATCTGGACTGCAACAGATTGTGCGGAGACAAGAGACCGAAACAGTATCCACACTGTCAGAGTGTGAGGCACTGGATCACAAAAGACAGGCAATCTTCGGGGATATTATACCGCCTTCTTCAAGGAACTAGGGTACTGGAATGGGTACAATAAAACGGGAGTTTGGTACCAATAAGCCTTCAGGCTGCAGTGCCACCGGACGCTGGTGTCTATTATGTGACGTTTCAGCTAGTTGACCAGACGTCCCCATTATCGACAAATGTCCCAGTGACTGAATGCAATGGCTCGCGAATACTTGCAAGACGAAACGGGACTGTAGCTGACAGGCTGGCATTAAAGCTTGCCCAAAGGACAAACTATTATTATTTAGACATGGCAAAGGATATCTTTCGTATTAGTCTTTTTTAAGAATCATAGGGTATATAGGGTGTTTCAAAACAAACGCTAAAACATGATTTCTTGTTCAAAATAACGGTAAGTTTGTTGTATAAACATTGGGTCAAAAGTCAACGATTAGGGAAATATCGCTGTATAAAAACGGCAAAAAACAAGATTTTATCCATTATTATTATTTACCTTAAAAAAACGCTGGCGTAATAAAACTCTTAAGAAAATATTGCAATTAAAAAAAAACATCAATTTATTTGAAAACTTTCATATCTTTTAATTTTTTTAAATTAAATTATTACTAATTAAAAATTAAAAAATAAAATGTATATACAGCATGTCTACTTAAGTTCGCACCATATAGAATTTTTTTTTATTATTTATTTTACGAAAAAAGTTATTCTTTATAAAAAGTTCTGCATGGTCTAAAACCTAAAACGCAATCATCAGATATAAATTTTTTGCAGTGGTGTACGAGGTATGTCAAAATATATGAATTTAGCTTAGAGGAAAGTACCTCTATTTTTCATAATATAGAAAATTTTTATAAGAAAAAGATGTTTCGGATTAAAGATACCTTTCAAATACGCAAAATTGGTTTATTAAAAAAAACTTTTAACATCTTTTCGGCTATAACGAGCTTTCTGTGACTTTTTGTTGTTTTGACAGTTCCTAAGGTTTTTAAGATCTTTAAAAGAGCCTTAAGAAAATACCATATTATGTACATCTAACCTAATTACTTTCGGAAATATGACCATCCAAATCAGGTATTTACGTATTTTTAAAGTACCGCCATGTTGTAGTAGGTGAAGGTATTGGCTTTATATTCTAGGGTTGTAAAGTACCTGTCAGGAGCTTTAAAATGGTGTGCCACAAGACCCCTTTTCTTTTAATTTTTCGCATTATGGCGCCCAGCTGCCACCTTAACATTTAGAGCTATCATTGATATGAAAAAATTGCAGATTTTGGTCATACAATATTGTGTTAAGTTTCAAGAAAATATACCGAACGGTTCAGAACTTAGAAGAGGGGCGACGGATTTTAGGACCTCACTATGTAATTTTTGTCGTATTTTGTATACTTTAAAAAATAAATATTATAACTGATTTGGGAACTATCAAATTACCTAAAGAAACTATTTTTATTCATTTGTACAAAAAAAAGGAAACAGTTTAGATTTATAGCAACTCGGCAAGCAATACCTAGTTGGATAAGAAATTCACTCTTATAAAAATACTTAAAACTTCACAACTAACTGTAAGAATGTAATGTAAATCTTGAATATAAAACACACTGTATATAATAATAAAATACCTTTATTTCTTGATAATATTTTCAACACTTACATAGTGGACGTGTGCGAAAATGTCGCGCAGCATGCTCACCAAGCTAATTTATGCCAATTTTCCTAACAACCGCAATAACCATAAAAATTCCCGGTATATGAGCTATACTGTAGCTGCGCGTTAATTAGCTTAAGTAGCTTGAATGTTTAAGATGCGGATAAATGACCGTATAATTTTATTTGTAAATTTGCATACACTCAAGATAGGAGAACGTTTAAAAGCTTTATTACTATATGCAAGAATGGTCAAAGATGGCACTGTGTTATATTTAAGAGCGCGATATTGAAATGCAGACTTTTGCCACCAATAATTACTTTTTTATTATTAAAAAAAAATAACAGTTATAGTCTAAGATCCATCATTAAGAAAATATACCCTCATCTGTTAATTAAATGAAATAATATTTTCTAGGAAGATATTAATGTAGTGAATGCAAGTGAACAACATCTGCCAGCATAGGTCTACTATAAATAATAATAATTAATTAATTAATAGTTAATTTATTTATAATTGTTACCTTTACATGTTAATTGCATAAACCAATGATCAGCGGTGAAATAGCTTAGTTGGTTGGTAGCAGCCCGATTTATTTAATTAAATGGTAAACATAATTTTGCTAACAGACAAGGGAATAAAAAATAGAAAAAATGTTACCCAGTGCGGGATACGAACCTAGAGTGTCGACAAGGCATGCACTGCTAAATGCTGCTACCTAACCAACTAGGCTATTTCACCGCTGATCATTGGTTTATGCAATTAACATGTAAAGGTAACAATAAGTATAAATAAATTAACTATTAATTAATTAATTATTATTAATTGTAGCAGACCTATGCTGGCAGATGTTGTTCACTTGCATTCACTACATTAAAATCTGCCTAGAAAATATTATTTCATTTAATTAACAGATGAGGTTATATTTTCTTAATGCCGGATCTTAGACTATTATTTTTATTTCCGACAATACAGTGCATGTGAATCCCTCTTCTTTTGAATTGTTTGGTATTTTTTTATGAAAATGTGATGAATTTAGTAGGACAACATAAACCAAATTGTGAGGTTAGAAATGACAGCTATAAATATCAAACTCAGAGTTGGGCGCCATTTAAAAAATAAATAAATGGAAAGTGGTGATATGCCAACAGTCTGTTGGCATATCATTTTAAAGCTGCTAACAAAGTTCTTTATAATCCTAGCGCATAAAGTCAATTCCTTGACCTACTACAAAATGGCTATACTTCAAGACTTACCCGAATATCAGATTGTGGTGGCTATATTTCCAAAACGTCGCGCAACTTAATTAACTTACTTAATAAAAATACTTTTTCACCCCGGTTTACAAGAGGCAAGATAAATTCGATAAAAAGCCTTAAAACGATACATATATTGTGAATGTAACATGGGAAAATTGCGCTGTTTTTAATGGCAGGTCCTCCTAAAATTTAAAACATCCATAAAAACCACAAACTGTATAGGTAAAGGGCATATTAAAATATATAATATGTTATCGAGAGGGCATAATCGTCAGAGAATCCCGCCGTTTTCGCCGACAGTGCAATAATGGCACATTACTTTGATTTATAGGCGGGTGGTTATCAGACCAATATCGTTGCCCTGCGAAATGACACTAAATTGCCCATAAATATTAGCCGTAAGTCAATATCACTCGGTTCGCAGCTTGATTGAAGCCTATACTCACTCAAGTCACACAGGGAATTCACATTATTTTTCTGGATATTATCACTATAAATATTGCGGTGGAATAATAAAAGTGACGTCTTCTAATAGGGCTTTCAGTGAATTATTGGGTTTTATATTGATCGTTACTTTCTGAACGTCATATTTATGGGTTTTGAATTGTGCGGTTTAATAAAGTATGGCACAGATAAATTATACAGAATTGAAGTCCGCAGAAGACTGTAATTCAAAAAATGAAGAAATTTTCCACACAAATTGTTTTCATAATAATTATACGCTTCAAAAATTTTCATTAAGTTATGCATTTTATTATGTTTGGTTTCTGCATGTTTTTCTAAGTACTATGACACAAGTTTTATGGCTTGTTTGCCACTGCAAAATGTATATTAAAGCACTTAAGGCGCTACCTAGAAATTTAAAATTATTTCATTTAAAAACTTAGACATGATAACCACAATTAATACATACTAGATGCAATTGGCTTCCCAAAAAAACCTAAATTTTAAAAGTAAATCCCAAATCTGCATTTCTTTTTCGAAAATTTGATCAAATTTTATTATCAAATCACAACTTTTACGATAATCTCTTTCTGTTTCTTATAACTACGAGCATCTGAAAGTCTTGCAATAAAAAACTTTGGAAGTGAAAAAATTTAACTGGCTATAGTTTTTTGAAAAACCATTTTGCAAAATTTTGGACTAGCCAGTAAAATTTAATCAGATTCACGAAAAAAAAATCAAATATAGGAGTTGCTGTCAAAACTTAGATTTTTTTTTTTGGTAGCTAAACAAAAAATCATCTACTTTCGCAAAAAAACAAGAAAGTTTTTACCAAATGTTTCTTTTTAGACCAATAGACTCTAGTTACTTCCTTATTACTAATTTCCTTTTTTGTTTTGTTTATTAAGAAGTTCGATGTAAGATGTAAAAATAATTTCGGTAATTTGTTGATTAACTGAGACACGTAGCTAATTTTATTAAAAATTGGTATTTACGTGTTTTTAGAGCGCTGTTCACGAATTTAAAAGACATTTTCTGACAGACTCGGTTTGTTTTTGAGATAATCTAATCAAAATTAAATATCAAACTAACCTTATGTTTACTATATTCTCTCCTTTTTTTGCACAAATTCTTAATATAACACTAAATTCGCACAGAGCTTTTAGAGCTTTTTCATTAAATTACAAATCTTTTACTCCTGAACGCCGCGCCGCAACCATGCATACACTTAAGTGTTCTTTTAAGCTTTCAAAGCTGCCTTGATTTAAGGTGATGCTTTTATAATAATATTAAAAGAGCATAAAAATAATAAAAACCATGTGTTAAATAGGTCTATATATATTGTGAGCTAATTTATTCAATTTCATCAAGAATTTCGTGCAAAGGAAATTCCCCTTCTTCTAGCAAAAAAACAAGGGTTATTTTAATTTTAAGGTTTAATGATGAATATCTTAAAAACAAAACGTGCCCAACAAAAAACTCTTTCCGATTTGTGATCAGCTCCCCAAACAATCCCCGTAAAACAAATTTAAATCAAGTCGGCGATGTGTCCGGTTTGTAAATAATTACCATAATTCTATATTTAAAGTTTAGTGGTAGAAATTCATTTTTGGGAGATTTTCAACTTGTGTTTTTAATTAAATACCAAAAGTTTTACCATGATTAACTGACATTATTTTGATGTAATTGTTAAAGCGGCCTCTTTATGCTCTTTTCTAGCGCAAAATTCGTGTTTCCATGATCTCTATAGAACCATCTACAGGGTGTTCATTTGAAAACTTTCCACTGAAGTTATCTTCGAAACGAGACAGATTTTAGAAAATCGCCGAAACACGTCAAGATATTTATTGAGGAGGAACGTTTTTACAAAAATTGGACGGCGCCCCTTTAACCCCTTAACCACCAGGGCCACCACCCCAAAATTCTTAAATGAGAAGGCGGGTCGAGTGATACATCATTTTAAAGCTCCTGACGAGTACTTTATAACCCTAGAATATGAAGTCAATATCTTCACCTATTACAAAATGGCGGTACTTTAAAAATTAAAAATAAATACAGGGTTCTTAAATAAAAAAATATGTACTTTTCTTCTAGCCTGTATATTACTACCAGTATCACCATTAAAAGACCTTTAAAGAGCTTTAAGAAAACACCACATTAAGTACATCTAACTTTATTAGTTTCGGAAATATGGCCATCAAATCAGGTATTTAGGTAATTTTTAAAGTACCGCCATTTTGTAATAGGTGAAGATATTGACTTCATATTCTAGGGTTATAAAGTACTCGTCAGGAGCTTTAAAATGATGTATCACTCGACCCGCCTTCTCATTTAAGAATTTTGGGGTGGTGGCCCTGGTGGTTAAGGGGTTAAGGGGCGCCGTCAATTTTTTGTAAAAACGTTCCCCCTCAATAAATATCTTGACGTGTTTCGGCGATTTTCTCAAATCTGTCTCGTTTCGAAGATAACTTGAGTGGAAAGTTTTAAATGAACACCCTGATAATCCACAAATTATTCTAGCTCTAGTAAAAATAATCACACCCCGTAAAATAAAAGCACTTTCTATAAACCATTATCCCGAGTCGTAACCGACAGTTGTCAAGTGGCATGACTAACCGCCGACGATTGATGAATTGTCCATCAAGTTGTCGGACTCAGTCAATCAATCTTCAGGTGACACCGTCGTAGCGCCTTAATACAGTGCCAGGTAAAAATTCTGGGGACGCTGATGCATTGGTGAGCGAGGTATGGTGGTGACATGCAAAAGTTAAGGGAAAAGGTGCTTAATTAAATTTTCTCTTAAGGCAAGTTACAACAAATATTTGCTTTTGTGTTTTAAATTTATTTTGTTTTTTTATGTTTTGGCAACGCTGGGCAGCTGTATACGGTCCCTTGTTCACAAGGTAAAACATTTTTCCTTTGTAACTTAACACAGCAGTAACTTAATGTGTTCTTCTTAAAAAACACAAGAACATAATTTTACCTATTAGATGTGCGTCACTGACAAAATGGGCTAGCTATGCTTTGACATTTAAAGTTGTCATTGGCTAGAAACAAGCATTTTTAAAACAAAAAAAAACAGTATTAGAAACAATGTTAGTCAGCATTGTTTAAAAACCTAAATAAAACAAAGAATGGTTCAGTAATTTTATTTCCTACCAAAAACATGAATGTGTAAAAAAGTTCAATAATAAAATTATATATTTGGCTGTGGACTTCACCGCAAAAAGAATGAAGACCTAGATGAATGCCAGAGTTCTGTACAAAATCCAAATAGGTATGATGATACTGTAAAGTAGATTAAGATTTGACATGGCCAGTTTTTATTACATCAGTCATTTTATAAAGTTATTCATCTTATTTTAAATATTCTTTTAATTCGAATAAAAACTCTAATACATATTTGCATAATTTTTGTGTTGAGCTTGGCTCACCTTTTATCATATTTATGTTTTTCAATATTTTTTTCTTGCGTTTTCGCCACCATATTTTTCTTATCTTGTCGAGTTTTCTTAAACGTTAGAAATAACAGTGCGCATTGCCCATTTATTATCTGCTACCACTACCTTTTAAACACACTTTCTGTTTATGTTTAAATTAGCCAGGTCCGGGCGATATAACGATCTTGTTAACGGTTGTTTATAGCACTTATTTTTAAATTAATTTTATTTTTATATTTCTGTTATATAGCAAATATTATAATAATGTATATACTGAAATAGTTTCAAGAAACTACTTTTAACTCAGATTTTTCCAACGCTCAAACGGGTTAGGTTTTTGATCTATATGTCAGTCAGTCAGTGGAAAATTGACGACTTTTGGACCTTCATATGTGTATAACCATTAGAGCTAGTTTTTATGAAATGGGCTTCTAGTTGTCCTTATGGATATAAATAAACACGTAGTTTTATGTGTTTACGTTAAATGGGTGGTGAGATATGAAGGGTCCAAAGTGGCAACAAGTGGTTCGTAATATTACACTCGGCGCTGTAGTCAGTTTTTTCGCTTAAACATGGCTTGATACGCTGCCGCGTGTCTAGATAAAGCCACAAAATGTAAGTTCGCGGATATTTAAACTTGAACTGCAGTAACAACAGCACCAACCTTGTACATTTTCTATTATTGCAGAATTTTTACGGAATCAGTAATGAAAACTACTAAAACACTTAAGACAAATTGTAGACTGATTTTTTTCAATTTTTTTATTGCATTCATCTCATGAAACATAAAAATATTTAAAAAATACGATACCAACTGCGAAAACGAATATCATAATGCAGAAGGTTTAAAAGGTAACCGATAGGGAGCACTTAACCCCAATTTCTTATACTAAACGGTTTCAGATAAAAAAAAGAAAGAAAAAGAAGAAGGGGGGCCCTCAGGTCCTCAGTCTCTAGATTTAGTACACATTTTTGTTTAACAACAAAGTGAAAAAAAAAAAAAACTGGGAGTGCTTTTTCGTTAAAATCTCGTTATCTTTTGACGCACTCTATAACTTTTTTTCCCTCCGTATTTTTTTCAGTTTGCGTAAATTATAACAAGGTCTTCTTCTCATTAGGCGATAGAGTGAGGTGAATATAAGCTCGTCCCGGCAAGGGGCGATTGGCGCGCTGAATTAAAATTCCTTCTCGTTTCAGCACGGGCCGTCAAAATCGACCTGTCACTTATGTATAAATGACAGCAGACGAGCGACTGACGTGACGGAGGTTTGATCAACGTCTTGCTTTTAGTCTCAGTCCAACTTTAATCCATTGCTCGGTGTTGCCAAATGTTCCCACATAAGACTATTGCATTTCAAGCGTCATGGTGTCACATCAAAAAAGATAGACAAAACTTCCGTTTATTTGATATTGAACCTAAAACCAATAATATTAAACTAATAATCACTTTCGAAGGTTTCCGAAAACGCCCGAATTATCCATTAAGAACTTTTATGCCATCCTGTACTATGGAATTTTCACGATATTTTTCGAAGATTCTAGATCATTCTTTACTCTTCCACCATACTATAAAAGGGCGACGGGAAACCTCCGATCAGTTAGTATAGATTCGACTTTTGTGCTGTAAACTTCGAGACATTGACAAGTGAAGATTTTGTCGTTGTAACCATGGTTACGTTGGATTGTTAATAAAGGTATAAAAACGAAGACACGTGTTTTTATACGAGGTGTCCCGGAACAATATGGTCCAGGATATTCAAAAAAACTCTAATAAATCTTCAGTGTGGGCCAAATTAAACTGTCCCACTTTCTTTAACCAACGATAACCTTTTATCTGTTGTGCCTATCTTTTATTTTTACAGGGCTAATAGGTAGATATATTATCTCTAGGGTTTGTCAATTTTGGTCGAATAAATTTAGTTAGGACCGGACTTACTGGTCTTTTCCAAAATGGATGCATTTAACTTCGATTAATATTTTATATTACAGAAAACAATTATTTTGACATATGCAGATAAGTAGATTGCCATGGAAAGAAACAAGAGCTTAATTATGTTGAAAACTGATTAAAATATCAAGTTTTAAGAAATTACCTTCCAAATATTTAAACACTATTACAAAGTATTTTCATTGCGTACCAACAGCAGCAACCCATATAACATTTTTACCGGCAAGGCATTGGCAAAAAGGTATCAAAAGACATCAAAATGGGCAATTGGCTGTTATTGGGCCACGTGTTGCAGAAAATGTAATAGCATCCATCATTAATATGTTGTGATGAAAAAATGCGTTTAGGATGATGGCATCCATTATTAATAAGTTATGCTGAAAAAATGCATTTAGAATAATGGCATTCATCATTAAAAGGTTTTTGCAAAAATATGCCTTTTAGATGATGGCATTACATTATTTTTTTCCTAATGACGATAAAATGCATTTTTTACTGTCCAGGGAACTAAAATGTGCATAAATAATGCACATGCATAATGTGTGTTTATGGTATAGGGTGTCCCATATAAAAATTAAATACTATAATTTTGTAAAAACCATAAGAGATACAATAAAAAATACTAAAAAAATACATTTCACTGAACAACTTCTGCATTTAACTTTAATAATAGTATTTAATTTTATATGGGACACCCTGTACATAAACACACATTATGCATGTGCATTATTTATGCACATTTTAGTTCCTCTGCACGGTAAAAAATGCATTTATATGCCATCATCCTAAACGCATTTTTTTGATCATAACTTATTAATGATGAATGCCATCACATTTTCTTGCAACATGTGGCCCAATAACGGCCAATTGCCCATTTTGATGTAACTTTTGATGCCTTTTGCCAATGCCCTTGCCGGCAAAAAATGTTATATGGGAATAATATTAATATTTACGATTTGTTGGTAACTCTGGCAACGCTGCTTCATTATGCAGGTTGGAGGATTTGATGAGATTTCTGCAGGAGTGCGGATGCCATACTAAATTAGCACGAAAGACGTCTCTTTGCAGTTTTCTAGAATATTAACCAGTCGGCTGATTTTTTGATGTGATAATAAGGGAGTTTAGTAAAAAGCTTTTTAAGATGAGGTTCTGCTATTTTATAAATTAAAAATTATAAATCTCCGGTAACAAATTGCGTTTTAAATATCGTCTTAAAAAATGTTTTGGTTTTTTTTTTAGGTTTTGCATAAAATTTGTTATATTTTTCAAATAATACAGCAAATATGTATGTAAGTAATAGGCCAAAAATTAGACATTTATAGCAAATAAAATTACTTCTTAAAAAGTGGACGGTAACTTCCTATTTTTACTAATTCTCCATTTTATTGCCCACGTTTTGATTTAAAACTAAATTGACACATAACAAAGTCGGTCTATATAGGGTCGCGACATACGGCCATATTGCTTTGACGTGTTATGACGTCACATCTCCCACTTTTCGGCCATGTTGTTCAGTGCCGGAGATATACAGTTTATTGTATTAGTAGAACAACCGTTTACACATCAGATTTTTAATTATTATTAAGTTAGAAAATTCTTTTACTTTAACTATAAAAACATTTGAGACATCCTACATCTTTATTCAACAAATATCACTCAAAACAATGCAAAATGAAATGCAAAAATTCTAGACGCCACTGGATTTATCATCAGCTTTGATTTTACCCAGTCTTGCCAACTTTACTCCGTGGAGTGCGCCTTCCATTGCATTCCCGGATCTCGAACCGTCTAAAAAGTTGAGGATATTGTCGCAACCTTTTAATAAATATAAACTAACCTTGGACACATAACATCTTACAAACACTTTTTAAAACCCCGTTTTTTTTTTACTATTAAATTGCAAAAGCCGACTTTCAAAACGTCACCTTGTTGTCTTTAAATTAATGTAAAAAGGTATAAAATTAATGAAAACCAATTTAAAAAGGATGTCTTGATTTTTGATATTAAATAAAATATTGTGTGCTAGTTTAGTGTTAAATTATGACATGTATGCAAAAACAAGGGGGAAATAAAGTAAAAGTAAAATATGGTATGTTTGACTTTCACGTTTGATAATAAATTCTTAATCTGCGACCCAAAAATCCTCGGTTTACCAAAATTGATTAAAATCAGAGTTTTGCCAGTTTCAGGACAATTACCAAAAGCTTTTTCTTGACAAGTGTCTCTGCTTATGCAGTAACCCAAAAATCGATATTGACACTTGGATTATGGGCGCTGATATGGAAAATTATTATATTAAATATAGATTTTTTTCTGTTATTTTTTAATTTTTTATATTTTTTTATTTATTGAAATTCAACGAAGACCTATGCCTAAATACCAGAGTACCGTGGGTGTCGGGTTATTAGATGTTTAACTCCATCGTTCCCCTGTTCCGTCAACGTTGTCCAAGCACTGAAACATGCAGTTATGCATTTCATAGTTTTCAAGTTTACACTTGAGAACGGACAGGAGATACTGCCCGAAACGTTGTGTGAATAAATTAATAAAGACAATGGAAGTCCGAAATTCTTCTTTTATTTCATATTTTTGCTTCATAATAAATAATAAGTTTACTACTTAGAAAACCGAACCTTGGTTAGAATGTCTTTTGCTTTTGTTAGAGGCACTGTTTAATATATATGAAGTTTTTTAATTTTGTATTGTAAATTTTAAATAAAGAGCAAAATTGCTTTATTAAAAAACAAGAATTAAATTAAATAGTTCAATTTTTATTTATGTTTCCGAATCCTGGGCCTAAAACTTACACCAATACCAAAATTTTAAGTGACCAATTAATTTGATAAATTATAATTGTTCCATGTTTTTTGAATATTTTTAAGAAAAAAATATGAATTCTATATTTTGCAGGTAGGTACTTCTATTGCGTAAAAATTTTCCCAACCGAAGCCTATAAGCAGAATATTATTATCGATTTTAAGGTTACTAGATAAACTAAGGCGATTGTCAAAAAAACGTTTTTTTATCAGTTTTAGGTATTAAAATTTCTGTATATGCAACATTTTTTACTTCTTACGACAAAACCTTAAGTTTTAGTGTAAAAATAAATTGTGTAAGATTACCTAACCAACAAATACTTAACAAGCCAAATTAAAAATATATATAAAAACGACTCGAAAAAAGATGTCAAAATTAAACCAAAGTTGGTGCAATACCTAACTGAAAAAGACTCTTTTTTTTTTACGATTGTGTTTTTCATAGTCGCAACTAATTTTACAAGAATAATTTTTTAATTTTTTTGGGAATTTTAAAATAAGTATACATTTTAATTAGGTTACTTAACATTGGGAATTTTGCTAAATAAAGATATACCTGAGGTGTCAAGGTTTTAAAGTATAAATTAAACAATTTTCTAGGTTACTCTTATAATAATAAAAATAAAAACATTAAAAAAACTGGGTCGCGTAGAAATGCAAAACAAATACTGGAAAATTTGATATTTAAAGAAGAGAGAAAGAAGTTATAAAAATATTAGATAAGAAGTCGGTAGTAAACGTGAAGTCAAGTATAAAGTTAAAGTTTTAGTTAAGCCCCTGTACGGGCTACCCCTAGTGGGGGTATGCCCATACTAAATTAAGTTAGTTAATAAAATGGAAAGTTAGTTTTTCGTCCACCGGTCTCATGGTCCAAGGAGATAGGTCCATATGGTAGATTTGTCCAAGTGACGTAAAGTGGCCCTATATGTATAATATTCAAAATATACGTCACATATGGTAGCGTAGCTGCAAGGAGGTAGCAGCGTAGTTACAAGTACGTCACAATATTATTAAATTTTAATAACTACTTTTATTTCAGCTCCGGTATTAAATTGCATTGCCTAATTTAGCTAGACAATCATTTAAATAAATTCGCCATAAAAACAAATTAGTTGTGTAAGTCTGATTAATTCTCTTCGTCAATCAATAACGCATCATAAATTTTAAGTTTATTTTGTGGGTAAATTAATTAATGGTATTTCCTGTTTTCTTTAAATAATGGAATGTTAAATTATTAGAATATGGGGAATCTAAATTAGGCAGTTTGTATGCAAGAATCTTAAAATATGATTGATTTATTACAAAAACCAAAGTTTTATAAGTAGAAAGGGATTGAATCATTTTGATTTGAATTTATGGTTACTGTCATTTCAACAAATTTTGGTGATACAAAAGTTAATATTAACATTTTTGCCATAGTAGAGACATTTTGCACCTCTTAAAATAACAGACGTTTTTTGGCCTCCTTATGGTTATCGTTATTAAACATAACGATTACGGCAGCAGTTTTAGACAGAGATTTTGTAGCCTCTTGTAAGAAATATATCTTGCGTCTGCGCTTTCGACACATAACCTTATTTTTGCCTGTGGTTCACCCATTTTAAACTTAACGAAAAATCAGTATTTACTTTTATTCTTCATAAGATATAAATTCATATTTAAATATATGCAAACACTTCTGTTGATTTCGTTTTTTAAAGAAGATGCAAACAATACAGTTTAAGCAAAACACAAAAAGTAAGGTTAGATTTGGTAGTAGAATAAAAAGTAAGTGTGCCAGATTGTAACATCTAAATTAATTACTGATTTAGAATATTCGCAAAAGTGCAAGTCCGTTTTAATTTCTTAACACTATTTGATTTTTATTACTGCTATAGATTTTTCGCTAATTAGAGCCTAGGTATAAATGATATTTTAATTAATACGGCATTAAAATTTTAACCTTTTAAATAATTGATATGAAAATCTCTATAATCCGGCAACCACGCAGTTTAACAATAGCGATAACGATAACGATAAGCTCTTCGGTATTCATCCGTAATTAAAGGAGTCCGGTATGGTTAATAACGATAACGGATCATGTTTGCGTTACTGCGCAGTCTCAGAATAACGTTAACCACAACGGAATTGAAAAATAAGGGGTGCAAAATGTCTCTAGTGTCCGGAAATTTAATTTGTATATTTTAAGTTGTGATTCTATACAAAAATATAATAAGAAAAATTTATATGAACAGAGGTGTACAAATACATGGTTTCCAAGATCTTTGGACAATCCATGAAGGCTGAAAGCCCAAATACTAACGTACGACACTGACTTTTGCGCAATTTTTAGAACCTTTTTAAATAAGGCAAATTAAGGTAAAGAGTTTCTCTTACCTAATATTTTTTCGAATTTTGCTTAGTTTTCGAAAAAAATAGAATCCGATAAATTGCGTGTGGTCCCTGAGCCATAGAATAAACATGGGAAAAATAACTTTTCGCAAAAAGAATAAATAATACTAATTATCTTTTTAATTATGTAAGAACACTCAGAAATATTAAATTAAATAAAATTAACATATAAAGTACCGAATTTCAACATATTAATTGTTTTTAAATGCTTAACTGTTTTCTTGGGTGGCCCAGGGATATAAAGTTAAAATGGATTTTACTAAGTTAGAATACAGCATGTCTACTTAGTTCACACCATATGAAAAACTTTTTATTATTGATTTAAAAAAAAGTTATCTTTTAAAAAATGTTCTGCATGATCTAAAACCTACAAGGCAATCATCAGATAATAATTTTTTGCAGTGTAGTATATACGAGGTATGTAAAAAATATGAATTTCGCTCAAGAGGAAAGTACCGCTATTTTTAATATTATTAAAAACTTTTATAAAGAAAATTTGGTTTAAGATAAAAGAAAAACTTTTTTAAATTTTTTGTGCGTTAACGGTAACAAATTAAGTTTGTACATTAGGGCATACCAATGACATAACATTATGGACCGGCCCTCGCGATCGCTTATTGACGCCAGAGCAGTGCGAGAGAGATGGAGCTAATTACGGCAAAAACGTGCATTTATATTCGTTTACCGTTAGAAAGCAGTTTAATTTCAAAGTGATTTCTCGTGTTCTAAAGTTAATTGTGATCAAAATGTATTACTATAGTTGTTGTTCAATAGGTTAAATTGTACTGCAAGGTGGAAAAAGGTGACACTACGAAATTCCATAGGTTGGCACTACAAAAAGGCACATTGTTTAGATAATATTTTCATTGTTATGTTTAAGTAGATACAATTTATTTTTATTATTTACTGGTGTTATACTAACATATAACTTCAATAAACTAAAAAAAAACTTTTTCAAAAAACTCTATAAATTTTTGTTTTATTCTTTATTTTTTATAGCTACATTAACACAAAATATACGTTTAAATCATAAAAACTACATAAAACAAAGGATAAACTAATGTTTTTTAATATATAAAAATAAATATCTTTACAACAATTACCTATATTGTTAATAAATATGTATATAATGTACTAAAAATTCGAAAAAGTTTAACAAATAAGTACGATGTTCTGAAAATATACTTTAAACCCCATATTCCCATTTAAATTTCATTACTTGCCCGGCTTTCTTACCGTAATTAGCTCCATCTCTCTCTCGGACCTCTCTTTCTTTCCTTGGCCGCAAATAAATTGACAGCAGCAATACGTCGGGGCCAGTCCACTATGTCATGTCATTGGGGCATATTTATTTGGAAATGTAATATGTTAAAAACTGTCAAAACCGAAACAGTTCAAGAGAAAAACTTTACTTTATTAGCTTTTCAATGCTTGAAATAAATAACTTTGCCGGTTTTTATCAAAATAGGTTAAGGTTTATTTAAAATATTATTTTAATTAAAAAAATCCTTTTTATTTCTTAATTTAACACCCTGTATTTGGTAGTTGGTGTATCTGATTATTTTAAGGCGCCAATCACGAATCTAAAAGATTTTTTTTTCGAAAACTTTTCGTTTTTGATATATTTATTATTAAACTTGAAATTTAAACTCTCTTTATTTTTACATTATTTCCCAATCTTTTTACAGACAAGACTTTGGCAAAATATGTTGTATAATATATATATATATATATATATATATATATATATATATATATATATATATATATATATATATATATATATATATATATATATATATATATATATATGCTAACATTTGGTACTGAACATGTTAATTTCATTTAATTGAGTTTTTCTTGGTGTTGCTACATAATTGCAAATAAATATCCTAAAACATCCTGCTTCTCTATGCTATCCACCACGACTCTCTCCCCAGACCGGTTTCGCTACAGGAACTCATCAGTGAGGCTGTATCGAGTCGTGGTGAATAGCATAGAAAACCAGCGTCTACTTATTAGACAAGTTTCATTGTCCAGCGGTAGGATATTAAATCCTGCCGTTGATGCCCTACTGAAATCGCATTCAGTAAATACGAGCATCAATTGTAGCGGGGTGGCTATGTATGTTAAAGCACAAGGAAAAAATTCCCTACTGTATTGGTGTATTATACAAAGTATTTTACTCCCTTTAAAGACAGTTAAAAGAAAACATCCTGCTTCTCTATGCTATCCCCCACGAGTCTCCCCCAGACCGGTTTCGCCTGCCTTACAGGAACTCATCAGTGAGGCTGTATCGAGTCGTGGTGAATAACATAGAAAACCAGCGTCTACTTATTAGACAAGTTTCATTGTCCAGCGGTAGGATATTGAATCCTGCCGTTGATGCCCTACTGAAATCGCATTCAGTAAATACGAGCATCAATGGGAGTATGATGAAACTTTGCAAAACTGCAACACTTTTTTCCGTGCCCTGTATAACATAGAAAATCTTAGCTTACGAAAAATCGACAAAAAGCAGTTGAAAGTATAAGAGTTGATCTTCAAAACGTAAAAAAAATGACCAAATCCGTTTGGTTGTTTCGAAGTTACTGCTTATTGAAAATGGACAAAAAATTTACTGTGCCGATTAATTCTGTGACCAGTTTATATCCACTAAATAAATTTCACGTGTTTTGCCGAAAACGGCCGCCACTGCATGATTTACCGTAACCCAGAAATAGGTATATAAAAAGTCCCTGATGTAGTGACGGATATATTTCAGAAAAGGCCCGTTGGCGAGACAGTGACTGATATGGCCTATCACTGTCTCTGACAAGATAGATTGTCCTTCATGAATCCATCATTCCTCGACAAACTTAAACTTAATTCGACCTTATTTAAGATATATCATCTATTTATAGAAAAGTTTACTCTTGGACAAGTTTTGAAAATTTTATTAACTAAATAACCTTCTAAATTTTTAATGCTTTATAATATATTAAAATAGTTCTATTTTTAAATTTAATTAGCTAAAGAGTCAGAAGAAAGTAAAGTTTAGTTTATATACAGGGTTCCCCATAATAGGCTACCCATTTTAATATTTGAATTATTTTAATTCTTCTAGTTTCCCAAAGAAACTTTTGTTAAACTAAATTACAGCTAACTCTTTGGGGTTTATAATAACTTATAAATATTTAGCGAATTTAATTCTAACTTTTAAAAGTCACGTCTTTTCATAAATGACCTCCACCAACTTCAACACGTTTTTCAGTGGCGGCTCGCGGGTCTAAAAACAGGTGTAGTGCAGGAAGGGAAAAAAAAGCGCATTCACCATTTTAGCAAAATTGAAAATACTCGACTATCAAAAGTCTAAGTAAAAACTCTTAATATCGTAACTTACCTAAATGTTATACACCAAATCAATCCTTCTATCTTTTAATGCAGCAAATTTATCAATTATATATTCATAAAATAGTTAAGTTTTTATCAGTTCCTGTAGAAGCCCCTTTTAAATTGAAATATTGGCCAAAGATAAAAGTCTATCTATTGTTTCTTAAGAAAGTTTTTAAACGCTTAAGACAAGAAAAACTCCGTTCCACTGACACGCTTGTCGACGATATCTTTAAAATTAGCGAAAAAAGTTTATACGCCTCGATAAATATATTTTTATTTGCGCCAACTTGTTTCACTAACTGCTGCAATGAAATATTTCTATAACTTTCATCAACAAATATTAGGTATAAATATTTTTAAGCCGCTGATTTCTTGGAAATGATTCGGCATATATCTCTGTACTGTCCTTTAATTTCTTCCTGTGAAAAATCACTGTCGCTAATAATACTCAAACGGAAACAATCAGAAATAATACGTGAAAACCAACAGAAACGACCAAAACCTATATACTATCTTCTTAAGGCTAGCGATTTACCAAACAATACACCTGATACTCCCACTCGCGATTCTGGCCACCGGCAAGTATAGCGTTGTCATGGCAACGGAGCCTCAAAGCGTAAACAAAACCCCGCATGAGGTGTATACTTCAGTCCGTTTTATATTTATTTGCCATACACTTGTCGCGTTGCCGAAGAGGAGGAAAGCGACTCGCGCCAGCGGTTAATTTATATGCCAGATTTTTCATGGTAAAATTTTACAAATAAGGAATAGAAATGAGAAAAATGAATTGAATAATAGTAATTTGTTTTATTATTTATTTTTGCCGAAGTGGCACTTCACTTGCTACACCTGAATAGCCGCCACTGACATTTTTAATATTATGTAAAAGTGGTTCATTACACGGCAGTAGCAAACCTAATAATAATTTAAAGAAAAAGCAGTGGCGTACTATTTTTTTCATAAAAAAATTCAATCAAAATCTTGTTCAAACACCACTGGTAAAAAAATTAAAACCTTTTTAGAAAAAATTGTAATGTTATGGTCAAAAGAAGTGTACCAAATTTTGTAATTTGTACACTTCTTTTCATATCTTTAAATATTGGCTTCATTATTGATTTTACAACAAAATTGTGTTAGACCACCAGACGTTGATAATATTTTTGCTATTTTGTTATAAGCTAAATAAATGTTATATGCGCAAAACTACTTGTAAAATCGTTAGATACCTAATACATATCATAATAAATCCACCAGTAATGAATAAAATATCCTTAAAAAAATTTTAATTATCGTTTTACTTTTATTAGCTATTCATTATTATTTATTCATTATTGGTGGATTCATTACGATATGTATTAGCATAGAGTAAGGAAAGGTATGTTACTTTATGGTATTAGGTATAAAACGATTTTACAAATAGTTTATTCTGTTCCTATTCTATTGTTTTTTCTTGGTTTTGGTCCCTTCAGGTCCAATCCACCAGCTCTTCCCGTTCCGGACTATGCTTTCCAGGACCAGAAATTCCAAAAGAAAACAAAAATAATTCTACAATCGATGCAATGCATAAACTGTCGGCTGTCAAACCAAGATCTGCTACTGGTGTTACATATAACCTTCACTTTCACTACTGACAGTTTCATGGCACACCCATCTATTTCCCGCCATTTTGAGAAATACCTCGTGTTCACTACCAAGCTTCACAGCGCCAGAAGAAAGATGCCGTCAATTTAGCGTGAAACTTTCCTTGATCCCCGAAGGTAAAAACGTCCGTACGGCATCTCTAACCGCTACCTCCGGGAAGAACTTTAGTAGTCCTGTACGCACGTCCACACTGTCCGGAGGTCAAACAAAGAGTCCTACAAATAGTTTTTCCTAAATAACTCTTAATTGGCTTATTAGAAAATAACGAAATTTAGTGTCTGAGCTTACTTTATCAATAAATTTAAAATAGTCCAATAATTTTTTGTAAAATCAAGTCGGGAGCCACTATTTAAAGGAATTTACATGAAATTTTCTATGACCAGTCTGGCTATGCATTACGGGTAATACAGGTACATAATTATTAATTAATTAAGGATACGTATAAAATGTATAACTTCCCAAGCAGCAAGCTGACGTCTTATTGACGTCTCTTTTTAGTCATTTTTGGTCACATTTGGTCAGCAAAGACGTCACAAGATGACGACACAATGACGTTAAGTTGACTTCCTAAGTCACAGACAAAAGACGTCTCGTAAATGACGTCATAATGACGTCTTTAAGATGACGAAAAATTGACGCAGTTACTTTTTTAAAGCTAAAATGATACTATATTTTATTTAAAAATTGAAATAGGAAAAACTCCTTACTGCTTGCAATTTTCTTGCACTGCAAGCTCGCATCTCTCGGGACACTGTCCAACCTAAAGGAGATGCAGACTTTACACTAGCCAAATATTTTTCTTTCAAAGCTAATTGAGATCACCAACCGCAGACCGGTCTCGAATTATTTTGGTCTCAGCGGTACGGTGTAGGCGATAAAAAGCGAAGATGTTGAATAAACGTTGTAGTTTATTGTCCATTGCGCCATCTATCGGTAGAATTTTTTCCTATTTCGATTTTGTAAATTTATTAGTCTTATTTTTCTGTCATATGATATTTTGGTTGGATTTTGACACGAATCATATAATGTCACAAAATTTTTCCGGCGGGTTTTCCAAACATGACGTCATTAGATTTTTATGAGCTAGTATGACGAAAAAAATGACGTCGAAAAGACGTCACTTCAACGACGTCAAAAACACATCGTTAAAATGACATCATAATTTTGGTCTGGTGACGTCCAGTGACCAAAAATGACTTAAAAATGCCGTCATAATGACGTCAGGCTTCTGCTTGGGTTGACACCCGGTACAAAGTAACGGACCACTCAAATCAGTATTTGATATTACTATTTAATGCGCCCCGGTATAAATTTAAAAATTACCATAACTACTAAAATGTGTATAATTTACTGTTTATTTTCATCATAATATTTTATTCGAGCTGCCAAGTTTAAAAATATTTTTACAAAATTATGTTAAAAATCGTCATATGTTTAATGTGTGTTAGAGATAGATAGATTGCCTACCTAAATGTCATTGTGGGCTCATAATTTTTCTGATTAAATCCATTTTAAATAAAATAACTTTAAATAAATATAATATATTCTGGTTTATTTTATTGACGGGTTGACATTTTATAAATAAATGCCTGAATCCGATTTAAATGATGTGGGTTATTCTATACAAATTAAATATAGTATGGAGACAAATAACATGTTGTGAAAATATATTTTGTTGCCATGTAGTTAAACATGCATAAAGAAATTTTTTTATTTATACTCAGTGACATAGAAATCCCCGAACACCCAGTTTAAATGGTTTTATTTTAATAAAATTTTGTATAAGTACTTAATGAAGCATAATAAGTAAATGATAAAAATTTCAAAATGATTGCATTGGTTTAAAGCTTTTTTACCTTTAATAATGTGTGGATGCACCCCGATGTGTTACACATTCTCCAACGCGCCTAGGCATGCTTCTGATCAGGTGGTCAATGTCCTCCTGTGGTATCTCATTCCAGGCCACCACCAACTCCTCTCGAAGTGCTTCTAGAATCTGAGGAGGACGTTGCAAATTGAGCAATCTGCTACCCATCATATCCCAATTGGGGATAAGTCGGGAGATCTTGGTGGCCATGGTAACAATGTGACATCATTACGTTGAAAGAAGTCTATTGTGACTCTTGCAACATGTGGTCGGGCATTATCTTGTTGGAAAGTTGGATTTGCCAGAGTGTCAAGATAGGGTAAAAGATGGGGTTCTAGAACTTCTTGGATATAACGCTGCGCGTTCATGTTACCTCTGATGAAGATTAAAGGTGACCTGGAGCCATAAGCTATAGCACCCCAAACCATAACACCAACAGTGTGATGAACATGTCTTTCAACAAAAAACTGTGGATTCCTCCTTTCACCACGTCGCCTTCTAACCCTGGCTTGACCATCGTGCATGCCTAAGCAAAATCGAGACTCGTCACTAAAGACAATACTGTTCCATTCCTAATCCCAGAGTGACCGTTGTCTGCACCACTCAAGGCGATCACGTCGGTGTTCTCGAGTTAAAGGGAGGACCCAGTGTGGCCGGTATGAAAACAGGCAAAAACTTCTCATTCGTCGGTAAACACTTCGCATGCCAATAGGTCTTCCGTGTTCTGCAAACCATTCATTTGCAATGGACCTGGTAGTGGAGAAACGGTCCCTTAAGGCCAATAATCTTAGGCGGCGATCTTCACGGTCTGTTGTTCTACGGCGGCGTCCAGTGCCCCTTGCTCTTTGCGTACGGCCTTCTTGAAGCCATGCCTGACAACACCTAACCACAGTGTTTACATTTCTTTGCACTCTAACTGCAATTTCCCGAAAAGAAAGTCCAGCTTCCCGAAGTCCCACTATACTCACACTCACTAAGTTGACGAAATCGTACAGGTCTTCGTACTCTAGGCATCGTAACCAATCGTAAAGAATGTCAATAACCAAAATCCGCCAAATTTGGATCTTTACTGCGGCTGCAATATTCATTTTTAGATCGTTAGTGAATTAAAAAAAAAAAAAAAAAAAAAACCGTATAAAAACCGGAATGTCGAACTGATAAGGCTGAAAATTTTATCAATTGTTATTTACAGTAAGATAAATAAATTCACTAAATTTCATTAAAATAAAACCATTTAAACTGGGTGTTCGGATTTCTATGTCACTTAGTATATTTATTAAAAATTTGTTTATTTAATAAAAATAGAAATTTATGATGGTGTTTGTGATTAGCGTGAACTTCAGGGGGTGCAGCGGTGACCCGCGCGGATATTCCCACCCGAGGCAAAAAATTCCCGGTTGAATATGGTAAAAATTCAAGTATAAATATATTCTGAAAATATACTATTTGCTAAATAGATCTACAAAAGCGTCAAGAAAAGCATAAAGTAAGTGGTCGGTTTTGTTTTTACACCTGAAGACCCCTATTATGTTCTTTAACTTTTCTGAGGGTAATCTTTTTTTTCTTATTTTAGGATCCAACCCATAAAGCGTAAAATTTCTCCTTCCCCACGGGAAAAAATGTCTGAATTCAACTGTTTGTGATTTATATTAAATTACACCTTCAAGATGTTGCGACCGCCAACAAATGCAAAAAAGTGGATTTCTTGGTTACACTTCAAAGACAAATCCCAAATTTATCAAAATTATATATATATATATTTTTGAAAAAACTATAACCACTTAAATTTTTTCACTTTACTAGAGTTTTTCTTATGCCACAAATTATAAGAGTCAGATGTTTTTGCCGAATTTGAAATTTGACAAAAAAATTTGATTGCGGCGCCAAAGATTTCGTCCATTTTATTGCATCCAAAACACAGTCATGTTCCTTGTCGCGAAAAGAGTCATCAAATACTCATCCCTTGCTTATAAGCGGCCAAATTTTTTATAGCAAAGACACCTTTAATCTTGGGCGTCACATTTGAGAATAATTTTAACTGGCATAAGCACATTGTATCTATAGCCACGGCAGCTTCAAAAGCTTGTATTTCTCTCATAGCATTCTTAATTTCATTCAAAAAAGAGCTGTTCGCTTCATTAATAATCTTTCACTTACAGAAAGGCTTCTTTCTCTTGCCCATCGTCGGGCTGTGGGGAATTTATCGCTTCTTTACCCCCATGGCTTCTGCTCTAAAGAGTTGTCTAGTATAATTCCTCCACTCACGGTTGCCAACAGAGAAACTCGTGGTGCCGCACGTGTGCATCTCTATACGGTACAACTGGATAGACCCCGAACTTCCCACTTTGCCCGTTCTTTTATTCCTAGAGTTCTAGAATATGAAACCTGCTGCCCGCGGAGGTCTTTCCTTCCCCCCAAATCTTTAATAAAGTCCCGTGTCAACAAACTCACTCTTACTCCGCTTAAGGCAACCACGGTACGTTAGTATTTAGGCTTTTGGCCTTCGTGGATTGTCCAAAGAAAAAAAATTACTTTTGGTCGCATGGCATTTTTTGGAGAAGTACCCAAGTATCTAAATTAAACAATATTGTATTTGAAACTTTCTAATGGCCATTTTTAATTAATTTATTGGAAATTTGAAAATATGCTTTTTCAACCATATGGCTCAAATAATTATGTTAATAATTAAGCTGATATTTTATTGATATAATTTAAATTTTAATTATATATTTTTTTTTAGGTAAGTTACCTTTTGGGACAAGATTACCGATTTGTTAATTATTATGGGTAAGTTAACAGAAATCTTTAAAAAAATAACCCTAGAAGAAACCTCTTATTTTGGTATTCAGAACAAACCAGAACCTATTCAAATTTTGCATTTGGTGGTTTTGGCGCGCCGATTATGAATTGGAGAGAGTTTTTGGACGGACACGTTTCGTTTTTAATATAATCATCATCAGATTTGAAAAACAAACTTATCTCATTTTTACTATACCTCCTCTTCTTTTACACCTAATTCCTTATTTAAAACTAATTTGGTACTATAAATTGGTATATAAAGAGTAATATTTAACGCTTTTTTTTTATAAAGTTCAAAAGCTTTTCTTTTAATCATTTGTGCCACTTTGGGTTTAAATCAAGAATTGTCTGCAAATATGCAAAAAGCAAGGAGGAATATAGTAAAAATAAGGTTAATTTAGTATTTAAGTCTGATGATGAATATCCCAAAAACGAAACGTACCAATAAAAAACCTTATAGATTCGTGATCAGCGCCCCAAAAATCCCCTATGCAAAATTTAAATAAAATTAGCTACAAGCCGAATAAGTAAAAATTACTTTTAACTAAAAAGTTAAATTACAAACTTGAACTTTTGGGAACTACAAAGTACCCCACCAATTTGATAAATTATAATTTTTAATATTCCACAAACCAATTCCTATTTTTTATGTATTTACTTTTATAGACTTTTAAAATTTGTGTTTAGTTTATAAAATAGTAGAAGGTTAAATAATTTACCTTCGTTCTTCCAAGTGCTTTCAACACTCTTGAAGGTTTCTTAAAGGACTCAAGTTATTCATTTAGAACTTTTATTGCATTCTGTACTAAAAGAATTTACCGGAAATATCTAGAATGTTCCAGACTCTTTCCAATTAACGTATGTCCTAAAAGTTTTGGCACAAAACTCATTGTCTTTAATTTTAACAAAAACAAAATAATATCAAGTTGCCTTTGAAAACAAAAGTTTATTTACTTTATTTACTGTCAGTTGAGATTTATTTATTTTGAAGTTTTCACTTTAAGATGTCGTATAAATTAGAAATAAGAAAAAGTATCTACAAGTTGGTTGGGCGGATACCCAAAGCTGAAATCTGTCGAATATTCCAGAATGAAAACATTTCACGCAGAACCTTTTATAGAACAATAGCGGAGTGCGAGCAGGGAATACATGTCTGAATCTCCCAAAAGTGGAAGACCACGTGCATTTACCGCACAGAGGTTAGAGAGATTGGTGAGAAGAGCAAAAACCAGATTGGAATGTCCACGAGGAGACTGGCTAGGCAATACAGATCTTCAAGAGTACGATATCGTTGGAATTGAGGAGGAATGGTCTTAAATATCGAAAGAGACGTAAGTGCCCCAAATACTCTCAAGCGCAGCTTCTTCGTTAAAACCGATAAATATTGTGTGCCAAAACTTTTAGGACATACGTTACTATAAAAGGATGATAAAAAAAACCTCTGCAAGTTAGTATAGTTTTGATCTCTGTACTGCTTACTTCAAGACACAAGACATTGATACCCACAGATTTTTTAGTAGTTGTAACCATAGTTACGTTTATCCTTCTTCTTCCCGGATTATGGCGTTAGCTGCCTATTCAGCGCCATTCGCCAGCACATTAGATTTGCCCTCAGGATAGCGTGCTCCTCTTGACTCCATGTAGCTCAAAAGTACTTCATTAGTAGTAGTCAATGATATACACACGATATATTCAATTCATTGATGGATATAAAATTTTTGATGTTTAAGGATGATTATGATTTTTTGTGTAAGGATTTTTTTTGTGGTAAAGAGGTGTTAAAAGACAGATAGCACAACAAAGAATAAGTTACTTTTTTCACTCCCGGGCAACGGAGGAGCATTACACAACCGAAAGTTGCCTCGAAATGAAGAATGAGAGTAGACTGACTAATACTGCTTGTTGTATTATTTTATTACTCGCTGATGTACCAAAACTGCTTGCTCAAGCAGTATAGGGAGAGATTATTTTGTTATAATTTAGGAATTTCATTAAAGTTTTAATTGATTTAAGATTAATGTTTAAGAGAATATTTTAAATGATAGTTACGTTTCATTGGTAATAAAAGGTATAAAAACGACGATAGATGATTTTATACGGGGTATTACGTAACAATACATAGGAAACAGAAAATAACTAATGTTTGCATATAACTTATAGAAGGAACAGTTTAAAAATGTAAATTCGGTGCTCTTTGATAAGAAAAAAATCACAAAAAGTTCAAAGCAAATAAATCGGCATGCTTGTCTTCGCGGCCGCCTTTGCTATATTTCCTTTATGATATGCCGGTTAATGCAGCTGGTCTTTGAACTATGGAATAGAAATTAATTTTTTTGGACAAAATTCTGAAACTTACCAATCTAACTTAAAATGAGGTGCTTTTTACTGGAAAAATATTGTAAATTATTACAAATGCTTCTTGGAAACCTAAAACTTATTATAGGTTATTATAATTTTACACCCCACTTAACATTATTATTTTTTATTGTACAAAATAAACTAAAATGTCAGCTTGTTTGGTTAATTCGGTAGTATTCTAATCAGTAATCCGATGATTATATTATTATCTCATATGATATACAGGGTACGACAATAGGTATGATTTTTAAAATGAAATACCCTGAATATTATATCACCACCAAAAAATCTTTTAAAATGCTTTAGAAAAATACTACATTTGATGTGTCTATCTCAATTAGTTTCGGAAATATGACCATCCAAATCTGAAAAATAATTTTAAATTATTCTTAGAAGAGTAATAGAGATACATCTTCCCAACTTTTTTATTTTTTAACGTATAAAATAAATAATATAATAACACTGTTTTGTTGGGTAGATTCTGTAGAATCCATATCTTTCATCAGAATGCTTTTATCTTTTAGGATATACAGTGTAGGACAAAACATATTAAATTTTAAAATGGAAAACCTTGTAAATTATAAAAAATCTTGTATCTGTCCTTACACTCAGAAGTAGCAAAAAGTAGGAAGGCAATTGTAAGTACAAAAACTGATAAAGAAAAAGGTAAAAAATCTTTGACAAAAGTAGCGAGACTTCGCGAGACTGCATCGGAAACACAACAATAGCTCTTATTATTTAAACTCTTTTACTTTTTTAGTAAACAAGGCTAATAATAAACTAAGTAGATTAAATTTTGTATATTTATGTTTACTTAAAATACAATTTCAAGTTTCTTATTACCCCAATAGAAGTCGTCATATCCTTTTATAATTTTGCGTACATGTAATTTGGAGTATCTACTTTGAAATACACAGCATGAGCCATTAAAATTTCACAGTTGCTTTTTGGCCAAAATAATAGATTTCTATCCCATAGTGTATTGGCGCGTGGCTGTAAAGGGTAGCGGCGCCTTGTATAAAATATTCCGATTGCAGGCGGCCTTTTTTATGTTTTTTTGTATTATTTTCAAAGGGTACCGAATTTGCGCTTTTAAAATGTTCTTACTATACGTTATATGTAGTACGTTTTAGAAGGGGATTCTGAGCTATCTGGTTCATATTCCTAAACCTCCTCGTACTATTGGCATTGAAACCAGCAATCGCTGTAAATTATTACGTATTTCTAACTCAGGTTGCGGTTTAAAGGCTTTTAAAAACATTATTTAAAATCCCACAATAACCACTTTAAAATACTAATTAAATAAAACTCATTTAAGTTTTGATATAAGCGACACTTATTACCATAATTAATAGATATTGTTTTTTGCGACCCCGGAGGAATCCCACCATGAAAATAATCTCAAAAAAAACGAACTTGCGAGTAATCTTCATAAACTCAACATAATCTGACAGCGACCGAATGCTTTATGGACACTCATGGACAACTTAAGAACTATTTATGTACATGAGTTTACATACTGGACGTGCTGAGGCGTTGCTGTACTGGGTGATGAAAAAAACAAGCACTATTACTTTAACAAATAATTTGTCAAACAAGTTATTATAAAAATTATTATCTTTTAGATAAATTTTCTTATATAGGGAGTTTAGGGTTTGATTCTTATTTTAAGATTTGGGATCTCGGAAATTGTAAGAGATATGGGGTATACAATCTAAAGATTTTTCAGCTTCAACAAACGGACTGTATTTGGGTGTTTTTATCTGCTGTCCATGAGATATACAAAGAGTGTCCACTAAATAATGGTAGATAGAGAAACGACACAGGATTTAACCAAATATACCTATATTTAAAAGTTGATAGGAAGAAAGATACATTAGGTCAAACGGAAAAACATATTTATAATTTATTTTGGTAGATATTTATACGTTTTAAATATTGTAGTCAAACTCGGTACCTGGGAGTTCTTTAAAATTAATAATTTAAATCCGATTTTATTGACGCCATCTACAGTACTTTAAATTTCTCTAAAACATCGCAAGTTTATTTTGCTTTCTTTTTTGTGCTATCTGAGTAAAAAGAAAATTCTCCTATGTTTTTTCAATAAAAAAGATCTTTTTATTATGATGAAGGTTTGGCAGTTTTGTATGAATTGCTCTGAGTAACCGTTTTCAAGATATATAAGACAGAAGATATAGATATATATCTTCAACTTTCCATCATACACTAATGAGTAATAATAAATTTTTGGTTGAACCAAACAACTTAACGCAAATATTTCGAAAACGGTTACTCAGAACAATTTCAAACTATAGCTTTTTGGGTAACATGTTATAAACACCCTATGGAGTTTTATAACAATATTCGAAACGTATTAAAAAACATTTTTTTTATTAAATTTTCTGTATCTTTCTTATTATTAACTTTTAAACATGGGTATGTTTGGGTTAAATCCTTTTGTTTATTGTCAATACACCCTGTGTAGATTGAAAGTTCTAGGAATTAACATTTAAAAAGTATTTACGATTTAAATTTCCCATTTTAGCACAACATTTTTACAGAATATTTTTACTTTTTATCATCTTAAAAATGAGACATGGAACATATACCGGATATTATTGGCTTAAAGAGAAAACCTTGGGTAAAGAAAATTTTTGTTTGTCCTAGGGATAATTATGTAAGTTTCGAAAGCAAATCCGTAAATTTTATTAAATTCTATTAACAAATCTCCAATTTTGCAAAATTATCTATATTTTTCAAAAAATTGTAGCCAGTTAAAATTTTTATAATTTTTTTATGCACCAAAAACACAGATAGAGGATTTGCTTTTAAATTTTTGTTTTTCTCTGGGGTTGGAAAGGGGCAAATTAACAAAGATCTGGTCTTTTCTTTGGAAATTACAAAATTATAGTTATTTACATTACAAGATGCGAAAGTTTACTTTTGGCCGAGGCGAAGCCGAGGCTATTTAAAACCTCCGAACACTTGAAAGGCCTTTCGCATCGTGTAATGTATTATATTTTTTCTGCTACTGTTCTATGTATCGCATAATTTAATAATCATTAACATCATGTTTTAATAGAAATATCAGAGATTTTGAAATTTTACCTGTTAAAAATTAATCCATAGCAACACATTTATTGTTGACATTGTCTGTCATCAGCACTTGTCAGATATTGAATTATTGTTAATTTGGTATAAATCCATTCCCATTTTAAAATGTTAAGTGAATATGAAAATGGCATCCAAAAGGCAGCTGACCTTGCGTGTGCCTCACTTCTGCCAGACAAATCTAAAGAGAGGTACAATCAAACATATAAATCGTTTTCTGAATGGCTTGATACAAAAAATGTGGGGCGGATTGACGAGAATGTGATGTTGGCGTATTTTCAAGAAAAATCCGAGTCTTTATCACCACCAACCCTCTGGTCTGTATATTCCATGCTCAAGTTAACAATTTCCGTAAACAAAAATCAAGATATTTCGGAGTTCAAGGAACTAGTTGCATTTATTAAAAGGAAAAACTGATGGTTATGAGGCAAAAAAGTCAAAAATGTTTAAAAAGAAGAAATCATAAAGTTTTTACTTAACGCGCCTGATCAAAGTTACTTAGCAATGAAAGTAATAGCCATTATGGGAGTGGCTGGGGCATGCCGGACAGACGAAATATACAGAATGAAGCTAAGTGATGTAGAAATAAGAAATGACGTGACTATAGTAAAAATAGTGGAGTCTAAAAATAAAGTTAAAAGAAACTTTGTAGTAACCACTTAACTACTTAAACTTAAAAAGGCATGGAGGTTGGAAGTCTTCTTCTGTTGCGGAGGGATATATTGCTGAATCCTATAGTAATAAGGTGGAAATTTCAAAAATGATTTTACACGAAATTCCTACCAATATTTCCTCTAAAGTAGCAGTGAAAAATATGAATATTAACGTAGTTAAAGGTGATAACGATACCCCAACAACAACTTTAAAAACTGTTAATTCAAGTATTATTCCTCCAATTTCTTTTGCTAATTGCTCAAATTGCGCAATTACTTTTAATGCCAATACCTAACCTAGTTTTTTTTAACTATTTTGTCATAAATTAGTTACTTTTTATAAATAAATCCTAATATTTCCCACAAGCATATTTTCATTTTTTTTACTCTTACTTTTTTGTCCAGGCGCTGAAAATATTACTTTCGTAGCTAGCAACGCTTAGCAACCAGGTAACACGAAAGTTCTCTTTCGTTATTATTCGCGTTGCTAGGACCACAAAGTTTTCTTTTTTATACAGTAGTAGAAAAATATTTTTTTTTACAAAAGCGTTTTTCTTTAAGCCAATAGCATCTGCTATACAAATCTTTGGTGTGGGTCCTATGTAACTTTTAGATAAAAAATCTTACGTACGTACTTTTTAAAACAAGTTCCCTATGTGGGATAAATGACGTCAATTATCAAATTAAAATTGCTAAGGTAAAACAAGGGGAAGTCTTGACTGGGACACCCTATATACACAACACGCCGAGGCGTTCTTACTACTTAAAAATGAGCTGGATGTCTTGTTTATGAGACAAGAGCCGTCTGTCTTGTATTGTACGTACTATATGGACATGCAAAGTCGTAGTTTATGACACTTTATGGCAGGCCACGCACCACCCGGACATTCAATTAAGTGTCAGAAGAAGATGGAAATAGTTGTTTTTAAAATGAAGAGGCGGTCGAATGTCGATTTATCAGTAATATATTGTTCGGAATTCTTGTCTTTATTATATGAAACCGGGATAATTTAAATGAAAATGGCGTATTATATCAAGAGCACGCATACGCTAAAGCGTTTATATGAACAAGTTTTTAACGTCTTAGCATTTTAATATAGTGAAAAAACCGTTAAGAGTGTCTTGAAATTAGCGTACGATACTCTTAATGTACTAAACTCTTAATGTTTAAAATATTTTCTTTTCTTGCTTCAATATTTCTAGCTGCGCACGCATGCTTTTCAGTTTGTAAAATTACTGCTATTTTTTCAGCCCCAGATTTTGAGGAGGCAAAACTGCCGTTATTTGTTTACCATTAATTCTATATATATTGGTATATTGGCCAGTAAAGCAACAACAAAGGAAGTACGATTAGTCATCCAATCCAAAATGTTAACATACCGGCATTCGTGTTAAACTGTCTTCTTTCCAAACATTGCCTATAAACGACATTATTTCGCTGATTCTGTATACCTAATTATTTTACAAGATGTAACAAAAATCAGCAATTTTTTTATTTGAGGTAAGTCAAAAATAATTTTTGTTAAAGAAAAGATACAAAACATAACAAAATCAATATTACCTTAAATTATCTGTAGAAAAACACAAATTTAATATATACACTGTGATCACTAATAAAAGTCAATATTCAAAGTCCAATTAAAGGTAAAAAACCACGAAACACACAATAAATCACAGAAAATGTAAACAAACTGTCCAAACAAATCGGCCATTGAAAAATATCAAACACAAATATCGAATAACATTTCGGCGTGACTGCCTGCGGCAACGTTTGTCAAGTTAAAAATATTCGATTCATGGTATATTTTTTCTCTTAATTAGATGTGAGCCAAAAAGGACATTAAAGTTTACATGCAGAAATTGTAAACAACTTGGCAACTAGGGCAAAGCGGCAAAGCGATGATTGCTCCATCTACGATAGCTTGTTATGATGAAAGACAAAGACATATTTATTGGAACTTGCGTTAAACCAGAAAGAGATAAATACATTGGACAAATTGTTAGGACCAGTTACTCGTCTCATTGTTGTCTCTGGGAATACTTATTTTTTTAGGTATTTATCAAGACCATAACGACCATACGACATAAAATAAAAACGCTGTCACAAAAAACACTGATCCACAATTTCTAAACTCTATATTTGCTCCAAAAAACAAATTAACCAAAAATTTACTTCCCTTGTTTCTTCATAACTCTTCGGCTTGGCACAACTAATAATGCGGACTCCACAGCACACGAGGTCGCATTTCTTCTCCAGGTGACACTAATGTTCTTAAGTATTTTATCAATTTTATTGTTCTGAAACCATCAAGCGCAGCAGAAAAGGGAAAAGGGAGGCGGCGGGGTGGTCGGGGCAGGATTTACTGCGTATGCGAGTGCTCTGCTTTTAGGCAATTCGTCAGCGGGTTTTTGTTTTTCTTAAGATTACTCGTGGTTATTTTATAGTTTTCTGGATTTAGGGTAATGTTTGTTTTAAACTTTGCGGTAAATCTAGACAATTGTTTTCGACAATTTTTAAATGTGTTAATAAATTTAAATTTATTGTAACATACAGGGTGTCTAAGAATAAGCAAGCAATCTCTCGGATTTATACAGAACACATGAAAATAATCTGACAAGTACCTATAATTTTTTCCCAAAGCCCCATATTACAAAGATTAAAGGATGCCACTGAAATTTGTTTCTCTTTTATAAAATTTCATAAGTTTTATAGTACTTGGTATTGTGACGTATATATTTTTGGAATATACATAGGGCCACTTGACGTCACTGGGACAAATCTACCATATGGAACTATCTTCTTGGGACCATGAGACCGGTGGACCATCAAAACTAACTTTGCATTTTTTAAAACCAACTTAACCTATTTGACTAACTAAATTTAGTATGGGCCTACCCCCACTAGGGGTAGCCCGTACAGGAGTTAACTAAAACTTTAACTTTATACTTGACTTCACTAACTACTTCTTATCTAATATTTTTCTAACTTCTTTCTCCCTTTTAAATAATTAATTTTCCAGTGTTTGTTTTGCATTTCTACGCGACCCAGTTTGTTTAATGTTTTTATTTTATTATTATAAGAGTAACCTAGAAAATTGTTTAATTTATACTTTAAAAACCTTGACACCTCACGTATATCTTTATTTAGCAAAATTCCCAATGTTAAGTAACCTAGTTAAAATGTATACTTATTTTAAAATTCCCAAAAATGTATATTTTTAAAATTCCCAAAATGTATACTTTTTTTATATTAGGTGTTCACAATATTGATATAATTTTTTAATGTGATAAATACTAGTTAGGACTCCTTAAAATGGTATATTTGTAAAATATGTGCCTTTATTAGTTTGCAAGGGGCGGACTAACCCTTACTCAAAACTTTTAAATATTTTTACACCTTGTATAATAAAGAAATAAAAAAGGTATTTTAGGGTAGCTTTAACCCTTACCTAAAAAAGTACCTATGTTGGATGTCGATAAATTAAAATTTTCAGATGTCCCTAATTATCAGAAAATAGTCAGATATTTTTGCAAAAATTAAGATTTGTCGATAGAACGTGATTAAATCAACTAACAAAATTATTTTACAAAAAATAAACTTTTTTCGCAAATTACAAAGTAAAAATTTTCTTTACCAAAGTGTTCCTCTTAGCATCAATAGCATCTGATATAAATTTAGTACGAGGCCCATGTCTCCGTTTTTAGATAAACTAAATTTAAATAATCTGGCAGCGCTCATGCTCTATTATATTTAAAACCCCTAATCATTACCTGCCAATGGTTGAAATTTACCTAAGCCATATCTTTTACATTAAAACCCCAATACACAAATAAATAAACTGGTTTATTTAACCACTGAAAAGTGTCTTTTAACTTTAGCATTATTTTCCTCTAAAACAAAGAGCTTAAAATCAAACAAAACCCGAATCAATACAAAACGACAACAGCCAACATCAAAAACTTTTCTATGTGGGCTAGAGCTATTTTTAAGTCTACTGCATGTGACATCACAGAGCTAGTTAAAGTGCACTTATAATTTTGTTACGACGACGCTGAAAGGATGACATTAAAGCAACTTAAATAACCTGTCAATCAAAGTCAGGAAACGTGAGCCAAAGAAACTTTATGTCTCGGCAAAATCCGATGTTTTAATGACATGTCCATCGCACATGACGGTTTGTCGATAGAAAAGCTCCCGGAACACACACACACACGCCAAGTCCGGTCGTCAGAGTAAAAAGTTTGTTTTTAAAAAAGCGTTTTGCTTTGACGCAGTACATGAAATTTTAAGGGCGGGTGAACACTGTATTTTTTGAGGTCATTTAATTACGTGTAAATCAACCTTTATCTGATTGCTGTTGTACAAGAGTACAGGGTTTTCATTTGTGTTTTGACACTCACAACGATAGTTTTATGAATAAAATACTTTTTTGTCATAGCTTTCCTACTACCTGTAAAAGTTTTTTTAATTTACGAGTGGCGTTCGACGATGATTTGTATTGATTTTTCTGTAAGAAAAAGTAGTACGCCACCGGTTTTTTTTCAATATTATTTTTACAATAACAATTTACTTTGGATTTACTTTGGTCTTTTGTTATTTTCTTGTACGACGAAACGGTGCTCGTTTAAAAAGTAAAAGCCATTTTAATGTTCGTTTTTGACTTTTATTTAAAATTATAACTACTTATTATTTTTTATTAGATTTAAATTGTAGTAATGTAAGTTTTTGACCTTTTTTAATACAAATTAGACAAAAACGAATTTTACATACAAAACACCATATCAGATTTTGGCGATTTCGCCCGGCATCAAAATGGCTTTTATTTTTTTAAACGAACACCGTTCTTCGTACTAAAAATATCAAGAGACCAAATTAACTTAAGTGTAAATACATCTTTTAAAAATATTATCAATTCGAGAAAAAAGCAGTGACGTACTATTTTTTCTTGAAAAAAACTTCAACAAAAATCTTGTTCGAACACCACTAAAAGGAAAAATTAAAAAAATAACTTTTACACCAAAAATTTTATGTAATGGTTAAAAAAGGTGTACCAAATTTTGGGGACATATCTGGAGTGGTAGGAAAGTTATGATAAATAATTAATAGTTTAAAAACTAAAAAAACACGCTTTTATATGCAACCGAACTAAAAATTAAAAAATAATTTTTCATTAAAAAAATATTTTCACTTCATAGTAAAAAGCGTGGGGTGCTTAATATATTAAATGTTATAATTATTATATTTGCCAATATCTATGATGGAAAAGTTATGAAAAAATAGTAAAATGCACCCCACGCTTTTTACTATGAAGTGAAAATATTTTTTTAATGAAAAATTATTTTTAATTTTTAGTTCGGTTGCATATAAAGGCGTGTTTTTTAGTTTTTTAAACTATTAATTATTTTTCATTTTTTAGTTCGTTATATTGCACAAAATTCTTAATATAACAGTAAATTAGAACATACTAATTAATTAAGCAGCAAAAAGAAAATAACCAGCCCCCTATGAAATGACAATGGTAGCAAATTTTAAAATTTGCAAAAGATTGCAACTCACTAAAAAATTTCTTCTTCATTAAGTAGCAAAGTTTCAAATTTTGCCAACAGATGGCACTCCAGGAAATGTTTGGACCGTTGTCAACACTTTGCAATCCACTAAAAAATTTCTTCCTCATTTAATAGCAAAGTTTGAAATTTTTCCAACAGATGGCATCTAGGTGTTGTTTTTATAATATAATGGAATTTTTTTTCCTGGCAATTAAAAAAAAGATAAAGGGATACTGTTTGCAGATTATTGCATTGTCATGGGTCCTTAATACGTGTGCAAAGTTTCAAAGAAATCGAATAGCTGGAAGTTGGTTAAAATTAGGCTCAAAGATTCCGTTACATAGGCAGCCAGATGGATAGATTGATAGATAGATAGATAGTTACAACCCAAGTTAATAAAAGCGTGTTAAAAAGGTATTTTTTCTTAAAATTTTACCACCCTGTATTTCGAAAACGAAGCATTTTCGAACATAATTTTATTTAAAAATGTTCTTATTTTTTAGCATTCTATACAGTGTTAAAGACTAGTTCATACAGACGCGAAAAGCGAATTGCGAAAGCGAATATTTGGCCAAAAATTCGCGTTTTTGTCATGTTCATACAGCTGCGAAATTCGCCGAAATTCTAGGCAACAACATAACCTACAAATTTCTATATTGTTTTTATTTCGGTGGTGACGCTACTCTTAAGTTCGTTTGAGATTTTCTTTGTTTTTCCTTTTAATAATATAACATTTATCTGATGTGATGAATAAAGAATATAGCACATTTATTTAGCAACTAAGACGTAGAAACGGTGCAAATTTGTTATAAATGAAAAGGGCTAGAAAAGTTTATATAAATTCAAATCAAAAAACACAAAATAGTTAAGAAAATAACCAAAAAAATAACGTTTCAAACAGCTAATAGAATGACATAATTATAAAAATAACAAAATTGTTTTTGAAATGACATATGACAAATAAGCTCTTGTTTTTACGCATGAGCGCACGCGATATTCGCCAGAAATTAAAATGATCTCAAGTTTCCCGCCCACTAGAATTTAAATTTTGCGAATTCGCAACATCTTTAAACTATCTTTATTTTGAATTACCCGCCTTTAATTTTATGTGAAATTGACCAATGAGAATGAAATTCACGTTTCGCAATTAGCTTTTCGCGTCTGTATGAACTAGCTTTTAAAAAGGAAAATATCAACTTAAAAATAACCCTGTATTATTTATGTTTTTGTATTCAGGTTGTAGAAAATAGACATTTCAGACATCTTGTCACGTTTGACAATAAAAATAAATTTAGTTTGGAAAAACGTGCGAAATTTACTATTATCGGGGTGGTTTTTCGCCCTCCAAAAATCCCAATAGTCTCATAAACACATCAAGCAGATTGAGAGACATCGCAACATTTCTATCAAGCCTGAGACACGTGTGGCTTCAACTGTTATCCGCCATTGTGCCGTGTGACATTTTTACTGCGAAACTTTTGTTATTGATGGCAACAGACAATTGTGTTTCAAACTGATACAGTTATATTTTTGCTGCTTTTGTTTTGTTCTAGAAGATTTTATATTTTATTTAGAAAAAAACAAACATTAGAGACATTTTGCACCTCTTAAAATAACAGACGTTTTTTGGCCTCCTTATGGCTATTGTTATTAAACATAACGATTACGGCAGCAGTTTTAGACAGAGATTTTGCAGCCTCTTTTTAAGAAATATATCTTGCGTCTGCGCTTTCGACACATAAGCTTATTTTTGCCTGTGGTTCACCGATTTTAAAGTTAACGAAAAATCAGTATTTGCTTTTACTCTTCATAAGATATAAATGGATATTTAATTATATGCAAACACTTCTGTTGATTTCGTTTTTAAAGTAGATGAAAACAATACAGTATAATAAGCAAAACACAAAAAGTAAGGTAAGGTTTGGTAGTAGAATAAAAAACAAGTGTGCCAGATTGTAACATCTAAATTAATTACTGATTTAGAATATCCGTAAAAGTGCAAGTCCGTTTTAATTTCTTAACACTATTTGATTTTTATTACTGCTATAGATTTTTCGCTAATTAAAGCCTAGGTATAAATGATATTTTAATTAATACGGCATTAAAATTTTTAACCTTTTAAATAATTGATATTAAAATTTCTACAATCCGGCAACCACGCAGTTTAACAATAACGATAACGATAACGATAAGCTCTTCGGTATTCCTCCGTAATTAAAGGAGTCCGGTATGGTTAATAACGATAACGGATCATGTTTGCGTTACTGCGCAGTCTCAGAATAACGTTAACCACAACGGAATTGCAAAATAAGGGGTGCAAAATGTCTCTATTGTATCGCAATCACGGTTCTATTATAAATTTTTATTGGCATATTTAAATCTTTTTTTTATCTTTTGGACAATCCACGAAGGCTGAAAGCCTAAATACTAACATTACCATGGGTGTCTTAAGCGAGGTAAGAGAGAGTTTGTTGACACGGGACTTAAATACTTGAAGACTTGGAGGGAAAGGAAAGACCTCCGCGGGCAGCAGGTTCTATATTCTAGAAACTCTAGGGATAAAAGAACGAACGAAATGGGAACTTCGGGGCCTGTCCAATTGAAGCGTATAGGGATGCATACGCGCGGCACCACAAGTTTCTCTGTTGGGAGCTGCAAGAGGAGGGACTATACTGGATAATTCGTCGGAGCAGAAGCCGTAAAAGTAGCTATAGAAGAGCGATAGATCTCCTACAGCTCGACGATGGGCAAGAGAAGGAAGTCTTTGAGTAAGTAAAGGATCATTAATAAGACGAACAGCCCTTCTTTGAATGGCATCAAGAATGCTGAGGGTTGTAGGGGATGCCATTCCCCAGACATGAGAACAATATTCCAGAGAGGGTCGAATTTAGGACACATACAAAGTGTATAAATTGGAAGGAGAAAAAATACTTTTTGGCTCGGAAAAGAAATCCAAGCTTTTGAAGCCGTGGTGGCTATAGCTACATTGTGTTTATGTCAGTGCAAGGTTTCTCTCAAATGTGACGCCCACACGGTTAAATGTGTCCCCGCTCTGCAAAACCTGGCCACTCATAAGCAAAGGATGAGTTTTTAATGATTTTTTTCGCGACAAGGAACATGATTGTGTTCTGGATGCATTAAATCTAATTCAAGGTTGCTTGATGTATAGTTAAAGCCGTCGATATTTCATTTGTTTACATTTTTAAAATACGTCGCAGATTAGTTAGTACAGAAAATACAGGATTTTTCTTGCAAAATTTGGCAGAAGTTTTTCTTATAAATAGGTGCAGTATGGCATAATGAACCTAACAACACAAAATACTTACAAATATGGCGAACGGAAGTCCGCCATTTTGCGAAAAACCCTTTTTGGCCTGTATCTCCGTAACCGTGCACTTAAGGCCCATATTTATAACGATCTTTATTATAGATAATTAAATTTTCTATCTTTTTTGTTTTACAATTTTTTCGTATCACTTACCGTTCACGATTTATAAGATTATTACTGTTGCTTTATTAACTTTTTACCGATATCTCTTCTAATAAAATTGTTTAAATAATAAATTGATTTTAAATAAACTTTTATACCGTTAAATTTTTTACAAGTTTTAATTAAACCTGTTTTTTCTTAAATTAATATTTTTGAAGTTACAATGCATTTAATGTTGTACTATCGAGTACAAGGTTAATAAGAACGAAGTATGCATAGCGCAATCCGAGAATAGAAACCATAGTAATACCTGGCCAACGTGTTCAGGACCAGTTGGGGTTAACCGCACAGTCACAGGATTTTGAAATTAACGCGTAATAACTTTTGTGGTATTAATTATAGCGGAAAAAATTGAAAATAAAAGTTGTAGAAAATTTATTAGTTTAAAAGTTTAGTTATTAGCAATTTCTTGTTTGAACAATTATTAGATATCTATAAAAAGGTCAGTAAGCAAACAGCAAAAATTTTTTAAATCGTAAAAAGTAAGTAATTAAAAATATATATATATATATATATATATATATATATATATATATATATATATATATATATATATATATATAAAAATATATAAAACAAAATAGATAGAAAATATAACTTTCTATAATAAAGGTCCTTATAATTGTAGGCCTCAAGTTCACGGTTGCTGAGATATAGGCCCAAAAATATGTAATTAACTACCAAGATTACTTTATATTAATAAGGTTGCGACACATCCTTAACTTTTAGGCGGTTCGAGATCGGGGACGCAAAGAAGGGCACTCCACAGAGAAAAGTTGGCAAGACTGGGTAAAATTAAAGCTGATGATCAATCCAGTGGCGTCTAGAATTTGCGCATTTCATTTTGCATTGTTTTGGAAGTGATATTTGTTGAAAGATGTAATTCCAAATGTTTTTATTTAAAGTAAAAGAATTTACAACCTCATAATAATTAAAAACTGTTGTGTAAATGGTTGTTCTACTAATACAATAAACTGTATATCTCCGGCACTGAACAACATGGCCGAAAAATGGGAGATGTGATGTCATAACACGTCAAAGCAATATGGCCGAATGTCGCGACCCTATATAGACCGACTTTGATTAACTACAAATATTTTTATGCAATAATTTTCTGCTTTCTTAAAACAACTGAAAAAATGGTACAATAAGATATCTAGATAAACGAGCTCTTGCTTGTTTATCTGTTTTTTATTGCCTTCTATGTCAGAGTGTCCAGAAACCTAGAGGAGTTCAATTCTGTTTCCTGGCAGAAAGCTCATGTAGATTACATTTACAAACACTTCATCGTTATTTTGAATGTGACAACTTGGGAATTTAATGTTTGTAGAGCAGCCCGTCTAAAATGGTTTGGTTGGTATATTCCCATTTTACATTTTCTTAAACAGATGCTAGGGAAGCGTAGATTTCTTCCTAATATTATTTGGCATTCTTTCCATTCTGTTTCCTGGCAGAGAGCTCATGTAGATTACATAAACACTTCATTGTTATTTTGAATGTGACAACTTGGGAATTTATGTTTGTAGAGCAGTCCGTCTAAAATGGTTTGGTTGGTATATTCCCATTTTACATTTTCTTAAACAGATGCTAGGGAAGCGTAGATTTCTTCCTAATATTATTTGGCATTCTTTCCATTCTGTTTCCTGGCAGAGAGCTCATGTAGATTACATAAACACTTCATTGTTATTTTGAATGTGACAACTTGGGAATTTATGTTTGTAGAGCAGTCCGTCTAAAATGGTTTGGTTGGTATATTCCCATTTTACATTTTCTTAAACAGATGCTAGGGAAGCGTAGATTTCTTCCTAATATTATTTGGCATTCTTTCCATTCTGTTTCCTGGCAGAGAGCTCATGTAGATTACATAAACACTTCATTGTTATTTTGAATGTGACAACTTGGGAATTTATGTTTGTAGAGCAGTCCGTCTAAAATGGTTTGGTTGGTATATTCCCATTTTACATTTTCTTAAACAGATGCTAGGGAAGCGTAGATTTCTTCCTAATATTATTTGGCATTCTTTCCATTCTGTTTCCTGGCAGAGAGCTCATGTAGATTACATAAACACTTCATTGTTATTTTGAATGTGACAACTTGGGAATTTATGTTTGTAGAGCAGTCCGTCTAAAATGGTTTGGTTGGTATATTCCCATTTTACATTTTCTTAAACAGATGCTAGGGAAGCGTAGATTTCTTCCTAATATTATTTGGCATTCTTTCCATTCTGTTTCCTGGCAGAGAGCTCATGTAGATTACATAAACACTTCATTGTTATTTTGAATGTGACAACTTGGGAATTTATGTTTGTAGAGCAGTCCGTCTAAAATGGTTTGGTTGGTATATTCCCAGTTTACATTTTCTTAAACAGATGTTAGGAAAGCGTAGATTTCTTCCTAATAATATTTGGCATTCTTTCCCGGTAAGAAACTATAAGTCGCTTTATTTTAATGGGTTACTTTAAAAAATGGCTTGTTTTCTGGAGGTAACGTTTGGTTAACCTGATAGCTTTGTAAATAGAATTAAAAAAAAAATACTTTTTCTACTACTGCATAAATAAGAAAACTTTGTAGTCCTAGCAACGCGATTGATAACGAAAGAGAACCTTCGTTTTGCCTGGTTGCTAAGCGTTGGTAGCTACGAAAGTAATATTTTCAGCGCCTGGACAAAAAAGTAAGAGTAAAAAAAAGAAAATATGCTTGTGGGAAATATTAGGATTTATTTATAAAAAGTACCTAACTAATTTATGAAAAAATATTTTAAAAAACTAGGTTAGGTATTGACATTAAAAGTAATTGTGCAATTTAAGCAATTAGCAAAAGAAATTGGAGGAATAATACTTGAATTAACAGTTTTTAAATTTGTTGTTGGGGTATCGTTATCACCTTTAACTACGTTAATATTCATATTTTTCACTGTTACTTCATTAGAGGAAATATTCGTAGGAATTTCGTGTAAAATCTTCTTTTAAATTTCCACCTTATTACTATAGGATTCAGCAATATATCCCTCCGCAACAGAAGAAGACTTCCAACCTCCATGCTTTTTAAAGCCCAAGATATCGACATCCGAAGCATTGGCAAGGAACGTAGTTGATGTTCTTCTAAAAGAATGGCCATTGTATCTACTGATGTCTTCAAGCTTCAAAAACTTCGCAATTTCTTTAGGTACATTTGAAATAGTGTGCTTTCCAATTACTTGATTAACACATTTACCTCTTTCATAACGATACAATAAGCGCTCATCTAGAGCATTCCTTGGTCTCAGCTTAATATATTCCTGTAGAAATCTGACATAAGGAACTGAGCCTTTATCGTTGGTTACTACAAAGTTTCTTTTAACTTTATTTTTAGACTCCACTATTTTTACTATAGCCACGTCATTTCTTATTTCTACATCACTTAGCTTCATTCTGTATATTTCGTCTGTCCGGCATGCCCCAGCCACTCCCATAATGGCTATTACTTTCATTGCTAAGTAACTTTGATCAGGCGCGTTAAGTTAAAACTTTATGATTTCTTCTTTTTTAAAAATTTTTGACTTTTTTGCCTCATAACCATCGTTTTCCCTTTTAATAAAAGCAACTAGTTTCTTGAACTCCAAAAAATCTTGATTTTTGTTTACGGAAATTGTTAACTTGAGCATGGAATATACAGACCAGAGGGTTGGTGGTGATAAAGACTCGGATTTTTCTTGAAAATACGCCAACATCACATTCTCGTCAATCCGCTCCACATCTTTTGTAGCAAGCCATTCAGAAAACGATTTATATGTTTGATGGTACCTCTCTTTAGATTTGTCTGGCAGAAGTGAGGCACACGCAAGGTCAACTGCCTTTTGGATGCCATTTTCATATTCATTTAACATTTTAAAATGGGAATGGATTTATACTAAATTAACAATAATTCAATATCTGACAAGTGCTGATGACAGACAATGTCAACAATAAATGTGTTGCTATGGATTAATTTTTAACAGGTAAAATTTCAAAATCTCTGATATTTCTATTAAAACATGATGTTAATGATTATTAAATTATGCGATACATAGAACAGTAGCAGAAAAATATAATACATTACACGATGCCTTTCAAGTGTTTGGAGGTTTTAAATTGCCGAGGCGAAGCCACCTCACACCAAAAGTAAACTTTCGCATCTTGTAATGTAAATAATTATTTAAAACATTTTTTGTTATATAAATCATGAAAATAAAATTTATAAGACCCTGGTATTTCATATTTATCCAAAGCCATTCCACGACGCCAAGTTAGATGACACTCATTCCTGACCAGTCAACTCCAGACGTCTTCCTGTGGAATTTCCCGTTTAAATCCCCGTTTTATGTATGCTCCACGTCGTACGTGACAAACTGTCAAGCCCACTCGCATCTTGGTCTCATCTTGTGTTCTCTTCGCAACGGCGCTAACTAAACCGTAAGTCGTGATTCTGTGTGTGGATGTCGTTTTCGTACAGGAAAAATTAGCGAGCCGTATAATGTGCGTGATATGCATGTCAAGGGATGGTTTGGATTAAATGTTTACTGCTATTCTTAGGGTACAGCAACATAAAAAGCATTTAAATTATTTGATACAATTTTAACGAGTTACTGGCAATTTATAAACTTGACGTTGTGGTTTTGCTGCAGTACGTAAATTGTTCATTTATGAACTTAATGTCGGCTATGTTGACCTTTACATTTTAAGGTTTGATTTTTGGGGTTAATACTATTACTTATATAGATGGGTCCACATTTATTTCATTCTGAAAGCAATACCGCCAAATACACAAAAAATTATAAAGTAAGCAAACCTTTACCAAGGCACATAGCGCTGACAGGGACGGATTTCATATGTTTTAGATAAATAGAAAAAAACATTGCTAAAACACGTGTCACGTACAGTGACGGAATTAAAATCTCGTACACCTAATTTTTCCCAGTGTGATGTTGGCTATTGCATACCTGGATAACCTGGAAGTATACCTTACTTGACAAATTGTTCTCTGTCACACATTTCAAAATTAAATTATTTTACTTTTTTAATTTTAGAAAATGAATGAACTAGAGAAGGCGAGAATAATTACTCTTCGAAAAAGGTGTTTCTCTGGGAAGAATAGCTAAGCAAGTTGGGAAACCAAGAAGCACTATTCAAAGCCTTAGAACGAAATGGGAAAATACAGGATCATTGGAGAGAAGGGCTGGAAGTGATGATAGATTTTTTGCGAAACAATCCATTTCAGACAACTGTAGAAGCACACAACCAAACTAATTTTCCTGGGACAGTAAGAACGGCAAGAAATCGTATTAGGAAAAATTCGGAATTGAGAAGCAGTGTAGCTGCTAAAAAGCCATTTTTGACCGATATGAATAAAGAGCAAAGAAGGGGGTTTGCACTGGAATATTTACCGCAAGGTATGGATTTTTGGGAAAGGGTAGTATTTACCGATGAGAAGATTTTTCAATCTTATTATAGCGGGCAGATTAGAGTGTATAGGCCACAAAATACACGGTACGAAGAAAGATATACCCAACATGTTAACACAAGTGGAAGATTTCTGTTAATGTATGGGGGTATATGTCTTTCAGAGGGGCTAGGCATATGCCACCGTATTCAAGAAAGATTTAATAGTTAAGCTTATACCTATACACATACTCCAAAATGTTATGTTGCCATCGGTAAACAATATATTTAAACATGACCAGCATGACAACTGCCCATAAATGATATCAATCTAATCGAAAACGTTTGGGGATATATCGTAAAGGAAATTAACAAGAACAATGATTTCCATCCACAAAACAGTGATGATTTGTGGAATAAAATAAAAGAAACCAGGAATAATAAACTTAATATTTATCTGACCTGACCACGAAGTGCGGCGCCATAGTCAACCACACCGCACCTACCCTAATGCCATCAAATGCCCTACATTCCCCTAACTTAAAAAAGTTATACTTTTTTTCGCCCTTTCGGGGTCATCCCACCCAGGCCCGACGACTGCCCCCTAGGTGGTGTACTGCAGCCTGAAGGCTTATTGCACCTTGACCCCTACTACTTCCCATTCACACACCATTCATTCCATAACTTGGATGGTTGTTGCTCGGTCCGCTTCCCCGAACAGAACACCGTGTGCCGCTGCCCAAAACACCGCTGTCGCCGGACACCCATCCAAATTATGGGCGCGCATTCCACTGCTTAACTCCGGTGATCGACGCTTGCCGAGACAACCGGAGCAGCCACGAGTTATACTTTAGAACAAACTACTAAAATAGCAAGTTAAGAAAACTTGTGACGGTCGAAAATATAATATGTTCACCATTTGAGAGCGGAAAAAAATATAAGAATAATAAAGAATTTTATCAGTAGTTTAGAGAAGAGACTAACAAAGACGCAAACTTCAGTCAAGACGCAGTATAAATAGCACTATAACACTATAATTTAATGATGTTTCCAAACTTAGGGTATTCTTTTACTAAATTTAAAAAAATATATATTTATCCAACACTTACATATAATATCTACATAATTGATCAGATTTTGAGGATATAAAGTGTACTATAAGTCACTAGTGAGCAAAAGTACCCTTTAGCTCACTAGTGAATTATAGACTTTAGCTCCCTAGTGACTTATACTAATTCTTTATTACTTCCAACATTTCACAATTTAAAAAATAACATAAAACAACTAATATATTATACTACAATTTATTCGTGTTTATATTAACAGTAATTGTTATATTAGATTTATCTTGGACAACGTTACATTGTGCGGAGTGTTCTTCAGGAAGTCTTTCAGCACTAGTACTTGCCTTGGTGCGCTCTTCACCCTGTATTCGTCTTGCAATCTCAAACTTGTTAGAGATGCAATCTTCTAAATATCCTTCTGCCACGGTAGAAGACTTCCACCCGCCATGGCGTTTAAGGTTGGTGATATCGGCCCCAGCGTTGACTAGAAGTGTCGCTGAAGAACGCCGCATGCTATGACCACTATATAAGATTTCATCAGGTAGTTGCAAATAATGAGCAACTACTCTCGGAATTTTCGAAATTTTATTTATTCTCACGCATTGCCTAGTGCATTTTCCTTTTTGAAAGTTGACAAAAAATCTTTTGTGAGGCGTGTTCTCTGGCCTTAGGGACACATATTTTCTAAATAATTCAAGCACATTTACCAAAGTCCTTCTTTTAAAATTGTAAAGCTTCTCGATTTGTTCGTCTTGGTATCAGGTATAGAAACATATATGTACTGGCCTTTATCTACTATATCTTCAATACTTAAGCGAGTTAGTTCGTCACAACGGCATGCACCAGCGATTCCCAATATCAATGCAACCTATAAAAATCCGAACAGATAAATATTTAATACCAGAAACTAAAGTAAATTCATACCTTTGACATTAAGTGCTCGTCGTCAGGTGCCTCAGCCAAAAATTTTTCGATGTATTGCCTCTCCAGAATTTTTTGCCTTTTTCGGTTTGAAATTTCTTGAATTGCTCTTCAAATAAGCGACAACTTTTCCATACCTCCCTATATCCACGTTCTTATATAATTTTAAGGTCGTTTTTATCATTGAATACTTGGTCCACATTGATGAGGGAGCAACTTTTTTCGATAAAAACAGAAAGTAAGCCATAATAACATCTTCATTTATAGTACCAACTCCTCGCCTTTTCCTCCATGCTTCAAAATCTTCAAATTCTTTATTGTACGTTAGTTTGACTTCTCTGGAATTAAACTGCATGTCGCTATCGCAGCTTCTTCCAAAATTTCCGCAGGAACTTCACAATTTTCCATTTCGCAAAGCATTTTTATGTTTGTCTACAAAGTTGTTTACTAAACAAACCCGTAGTTACCAACAAAATGCATTACAACCAAACAAGCTTGCTTTCCAAAAAATACAAAATTTTGTTGCTGGTGTTGACAATGACAAGTAACAAATAATGGATGACGTTTTCAAATTATTTTCGATATTTAAAACGATTTATACGAAAGTGTTGGATAAAATTTTGTATTAGACACGTGAGTTATTACATATAAGTCACTTAAGAAAATTACTCTCTCGCCCTTCGGGCTCGAGAGTTAAACTTTTCTTGCGTGACTTATATGTAATATAACTCACTTATCTAATAAATAACTATTATTTCTACTTCCCAAATTACAATCCCTTTATACAAGGTGAATATTATATTTGGATGGTGGCATTAAAAAACCTAGATGCAAATATCTGATAAACGGTTACTCAGAGCGATTTATTTTACTTAAATGGTTTATACAGGAAAGCACGAAAAAGTTGCAGAGTGTTATGTTTGGTAAAATTCTAATATTCTGGAACAAGGAATCTGTGATGTCTCTGTGTACCATTAATTAGTAGGCACGCTGTATATATATTTATGTAGAAAGCATTATAACATTTCTATCGTCAAAAACATAAGTATGAAAAGGTTTACAAAAAAAATGTTTTTCTTTTCTGAATGAAATTTATTTCATCCCTTAAAAATATAACAATAAATTAAGTAAAATAAACAAAAAAGACAAATTTGTGGAAAATCTTTGTATATACATTACTAAAATTAGTATTTCCATAGAAACATTTTTGTTTAAGCACCTTTTGGTATCTTATGCATGGCCGAACAGAGAGAACACTTTGTATTTTAAAATAAAAAACGTTCCATATCAAGGCAAATACGTCAAACTCACTTTTTGTTGAAGAATAACCCATATACCCAAGTTCTCGCGTGGGTTTTGATATATCGCCGGCCAGAACGCCGTAGAACATCACCATAATTCTTGTCTTTTTTGAGAAATCAGCACTAGCCATGTGACATATTAATGACACTGCGATAAAGAATATGAAAGTTGTCGGGATAAACAAATCTATAAATAATAAAGTTCTCGAACACACGACCGTCTCCACCGATCATAAGTTCGGATGATGGCCGTCTTTCTTTCGAGAATTGCTTTCTGAAAAGGTCGGCATTTTGTTTGGATTTATGATTATTGATCAACAAGATTACGGAGAGTTCTAATAAGATAAAGGGCCGCCGAGAGCCGTGTCAGGCCCTGGTAGAAGCAAAAGTTTTGTGCCTCCTTAATAGTCAAATTAAAAACAAGAATTTAAAATCTTAATAAAAAAATAAAGCTATATTTTGTCCCACTTCATCCCCTATTATTCCCTATTACGTGTTTAATCCCGCGCGGGCCCACCTTTCGTTAAGGGCCTCGGTAATTTGTATCGCCTTCAACGCCCTCTCGTCAGGCCTGATATACAGAGTATCCCTAAAATGTGCGGAAATTTTTTTATCACAGATCTGAGGTTTAAATATGACGATCTAACATCTAACCTCAGTCCACAAGTGGATATAATTTGAGAGATAGTGGATAAGAAGTGGTACAACTGTCAAAATATTTTAATTTTATGTCCCCCACCGACTTTATAATGTAATCAAATTTTCAAAATTTTCCAAAGCCCACTTTTCGAGAAATCGATCGCAGCAGTTCGTGGTGGGACACCCTATATGGTGATAATACACCTTCACATACACACGCAGTTACTTATGTAGTCATGCAGTATATCTAAATTTTTCCAAAATTCCGCTATCAGGTTCTTACTTGATTTAAAAGTAAAACATCGGGTAATATGACGGCAACACGCGCCCACTATAGGTTAGGCCGAAAACTTTTTATCCCATCTTCGTAGTTTTGTTTGTGACGACGCTTTAATTTGACGTTTTACCGTTGGTTTTGATGGTTGTGCTTGGCGTCAGTCGCAGCTCCTTGTTTTTATGGTTAATCCTACTAATTTATCTCTTTGTGTTGCTCTTAAAAATTAGTAGAATATTGTGTATTTCTATAAGTCGTTGGCAATTACCTAATTATGCAATTTATCTAGATTTCCCCAGGTCCCTCCATCGGATCCTGACTTGGCTCCAAAGTAAAACCTGCGGTCATATGACGGCGACTCGCGCCCTCTCTATGTTAGACTGGAAACTTTTTATCCCATTTACGTAGTTTTATCCGTGACGACGCTTCAATGGGACGTTTCACCGTTGCTTTCAATGGTTGTGCTTGGCGTCAGTCGCAGCTCGTAGTTTCTATGGTTATCCCTAATAATTTATCTTTCTCTGTTGCTCTTAAAAATAAGTAGAATATTGTGTATTCTTATAGCTCGTAGTTTCTATGGTTATCCCTAATAATTTATCTTTCTCTGTTGCTCTTAAAAATAAGTAGAATATTGTGTATTCTTATAGGTCGTTGGTAATAACCCAATGTAGATTAAGTGGATATTAATGTCACCTTGTATATTAAACGAACAAAGAGCAATGAAAACCCGTTATATGGTGATTATACACCTTCACATTTACATGCGGTTACCTAAGTATGCAATTTATCTAGATTTCCCCAGGATCCCTCCATCGGATCCTGACTTGTCTCCAAAGTGAAACATGCGGTCATATGACGGCGACTCGCACCCTCTATATGTTAGACCGGAAACTTTTTATCCCAATTTGACGTTTCACCGTTGCTTTTAATTGTTGTGCTTGGCGTTAGTCGCAGCTCGTAGTTTCTATGGTTATCCGTACTATTCCTCTCTCTTAAAAATAAGTAGGATATTGTGTATTTTTATAAATTGTTGGCAATAACCCAATGTAGATTAAGTGGATATCAATGTCACCTCGTATATTAAACGAACAAAAAGTTTCCATTATGAGTTGTAAATACAATTAGCCACAATTACTCACACAAATCAACTGCCACCAACTCGTCTTGAGAGCAATGAAAACCCGTTATATGGTGATTATACACCGTCACATTCGCATGCAGTTACTTAGTTATGCAGTTTATCTACCGACACCTTCGCAGTTGCTTTTGCGAGGTTGATGCATCGCCGGACTTACGGTTGATACCGATGAATCCGGACGATTAATTTACGTCACACAACACAATATAGCGGACACTGTTTCGTCCATGTTTCATCTTGCAGAAGTCATATTTGTATACGGGTTAAAACTGAATAGATTATAGGCTGACATGCATGTGAAAATAACACTGTATTATTTAACAAACATATAATGATGGCTGTTATTTACGCAAATGAATCATAAATCATCCTAGTAAATAACAGCCATTAAACAAGGTGGTAATTGTGGTATTTCTTTTATTCAAAATAAGCTTAGAAATAGTTAAGATATTAATACAAAAACATTTTTTTAAATTAAAACACCTTTTATCATAAAAAATGCATTTTTAGGCTTGTGTTTATGTAAACTTCATTTTTTCAAAAAAATTGTATTATAAATATGCGCTTAGTTTTTTTCCGCAATCAGAAAATACCCACAATACCCTGTATACAGTAAGGTTTTAAAAAATCTTTTTTTTCTTTTGAACGGGAGAATATATCGAGATCGGATAAAATTTGGGTAAAAGGATGTCACTAAACTACTTTTTGGTTTATTTTTATGTGGCGTAATGCCAAGGAGGCATTATTAACTTTTGTTTTTAATTGAAAGGGGGTCATATAGTACTTGTTTTCGAGGCTCTGTGATTCCCTAACATCTCTTGTTTTTGAAATTCCAGAGTTACAAGCATTTAAAATTTAGCTTAAATTTATACATATCCACGTCAGTGGCCTACCACCTTTTTTCTGAAAACCCCTCATGGACGACACCGACAAAAATGTATTTTTTTCTTGTATGTAAAAATATGTCTTTTTTTTAACACCCCCTAGTTTAAAAACCAAGATGTTTAAGATGGGAATCCACGATACAAGTTTTTCATAAAATTTTTGTGTCATGAGTCAAAAATGTCAAGTTTCCCTGTAAAAACACTATTTGTTTTTGTAAGGAATAAAAATTAAGTTTTATTCTTACTTTTCTTTTCAGTGTAAAATCACCACTTAAAGTCTTTCGGAAGTTAGGGACGCAAATAGGGAGGTGGGGGGCAAGACTGCGATTAGTCTCCTCAAAATTATTGAACACTTAAAGTATATAAGTGTTTTTCGGCAAATCTCAAGCTCCTCCAAAACCAGAGGCTTGTTGCGCCACTGGTAGAGTTACTGAACACTCTGTATATCGCATTTCTGCGTCCCCACGTTTTGAGTCTTTAACTAAAATCTTTGAAATGTTTTGAAAAAACTGTAGAAAAATAACATCCTGGGCTGTGATTTACTCTTTAATCTTCAGAAAACCTCTAAAGGAAGTCGTCAAGTATCGAATATTTTTTTTTTTTTTGCGGTTGGGAAAAAATGTGACATAATGTCCATATTCTGATCGGGGATTCGTATTTAGAACGCAAAAATACATCAAAAATTGTATATCACATCCCAGGGAACAAAACTTTTTTATTTTATTTTGTAGAGTAATATTATTTTAAAATACAAAATGTTAAAAGCGTATTTTATACGCTTATATCGCTCTCTTTAAACATTCAAAAAATAACAGTATTTCAGTTTAAACTTTGGTTCTTTAATGCTAACAATAATACTGAGCCCCATCAACCGATATATGCGGCAATCGCAAACTTTTCACATACACCAACTTGAGCGAAAATCGCGAATGTGCCATTTCGTCTGAGCAAGCCTGCAACTTTGTCGGTTTTGCCTTTTAACTGTGCCCTCCGGTTCGGTCCAACTTTCCGTCTATGTAAATTTTGCGTAATAAAGAAGCGGCGAATTGTCTAATAATAAAAATACGAAACGGTTGCCAGAGTTTCATTTCGCCTGGCAAACTGCCACGACCGATGCACCAGGATATCGTATCGTCGGAGGAATGTATTAGTGCAAGGTCTCTCAAGGAATTTCCGGATTCGGATGGGCAGATCTACTTCCGTATTCATTTTCATCAATCAGGACAATAGGATAAATATAATATTTAAATAGTCAGAGTTGCTTAACTTTTACTTGTCGTTTAATGGAAAATTAGAAATTTAAAAAGCAACAAGAGATCATTTTATATACAGGTTTATTTCTTAGTTAATATTTTTCTTTTAGCACTGTATAGAAGGCAAAAAAAAATTCAAATGAAATTATGTCGTTATTGACTTTTAGAAAAATTACAACTAAGGATTATTTTTTATTGAGTTTAAATTGTAGTAGGTAATATAAAATTTTGACTTTTTTAAACAAATTACACCAACACGAATTTTACATACAAAACAACATATCAGATTTTAGTAATTTTACCGTGCAGCTGGCATTCAGACACATACTTTTTTGGTTAATTTAAATAGTTTATATCAAAGAATTTCTAAATACATATATTCCAAGATCCAAATAGGAAGCAACCTGTACCCATCTGTTTACTGAATGTAAATTATTTTATATTAAATATTAATATAATTATAATAATTATATATAAATCGTTTTAAAAAATGTGCTCCAGAACGTGCACCAATCTTAACTCGGCTCTTTCGAATTTCTTACGACACAGGTATCTTTCCGGAGAGCTGGAAGCTGCACTTGCTCAACCTATTCCCAAGAAAGAATCTAAATCTCTTTCATCTAACTATAGACCAATTTCAATTCTCTCAGTTCTTTGTAAAGTAATGGAAAAATTAATTAATTCACAAATTCTTAGGTACTTAGAAAAACACAAAATTTTGCATGACAGGCAGTATGGATTTCGCCACAAATGATCTACAGCAGATCTTCTTTTCTTCGTATCACACTGTTGAAATAAGTCTCTTGAGTTTCTAGGTGAATCCCAGATCGTTGCTCTTGATATATCCAAAGCTTTTGACCACGTCTGGCATGCCGCACTTCTTAATAAACTTCCCTCCTATGGTCTTTCAACTAAACTCTGTACTTGTTTCTCTAGTTATCTATCTGATCGACGTATATCAGTTATTGTGGACGGTCATTCTTCAAGCTTTCACCAAGTAAATGCTGGAGTCCCTCAGGGCTCAGTTTTGGCACCAACGCTGTTTCTTCTTCTACATCAACGACCTTCTCTTGTCCACAACTAATTCCATTCATAGTTTCGCCGACGATAGTACCCTTCACTCCAGTTTTCAGGTTCCTAAACCCATCACTAAACCTGACTTGGAAAACAAACGCAGAGCGATGCAGATATCTCTTTCGCAGGATCTTAATTTAATATTGGATTGGGGCGCCAAAAATCTCGTCCATTTTAATGCATCCAAAACACAATCATGTTCCTTGTCGCGAAAAGAGTCATCAAATACTCATCCTCTACTTATGAGCGGCCAAGTTTTACAGAACAAAGACACCTTCAATCTTGTGGGCGTCACATTTGAAAGCAACCTTAACTGGCATAAACACATTGTACCTATAGCCACGGCAGCTTCGAAAAGCTTGGATTTCTCTTTCGAGCTAAAAAGTATTTTTCCGCTTCTAATTTATACACTTTATATGTGTCCCAAATCCGACCTCCTTGGAATATTGCTCTCATATCTGTGGCATGGCGTCCCCCACAACCCTAAGCATTCTTGATTCTATTCAAAGAAGAGCTATTCGTCTCATTAATGATCCTTCAGTTTTAGGAAGGCTTCCCTCTCTTGCCCATCGTCGGGCTGTGGGGGATTTATCGCTTTTTATAGTTACTTCCATGGCTACTGCTTCGAAGAATTGTCCAGTATAGTTTCTCCACTCGCGGTTCCCAACAGAGTAAGTCGTGGTCCGCGCGTATGGATCCCTTATATGGTCCAATTGGACAGGCCCCGAACTTCTCACTTTGTTCGTTCTTTTATCCCTAGAGTTTCTAGATTGTGGAACCTGCTGCCCGCGGAGGTCTTTCCTTCCCCCAAATCTTCAAGTATTTAAGTCCCGTGTCAACAAACTCCCTCTTACCTCGCTCAAGACATCCACGGTACGTTAGTATTTAGGCTTTTAGCCTTCGTGGTTTGTCCAAAGATAAAAAAATATATTAAATACAGTATTTAAACAAAGGCATTTGCCATCAGGCTCTCCTAAACAAGACGTTTAAGGCTATATTTAAATTAAAAATATAACCTCAAAATTTTTGGCACACCCTGTATAACAAAAATTTAATTTTTTTACCTCTATATGACAGTCCTAATATTTCACTTTTTTTTGTCTCTCAAATGTTATAAATAAAGCCTTAGGGATGGGATATTTTAAAATTAAGTTTTCAAAAACTATTACAATATTTTTGTACCTTCTGTATTATTTAATAATACATATTTTACTAACTGCCTTAGAATGTATTAAAAAAAAGGTTGCCACTATACAGGGCATAAAAATTTCTTTAGGTTGCTGTCTTAATTTAAATATCGCCTTAAGTCAAGACCATAAACAACAATCTGATTAAAATGGTTTCAAAATTAAACAAATATATCTTGCAGAAACTGCAATCACTGTTTAAAGCTTCGTATAGTTAGATCCATATTTATTTCATTCTAAAAGTGATGCTGCCAAGTACACAAAAAAATATAAAGCAAATAAAACCTGAATGACATGATATGCAGGAATTCCTCTCTTAACTATCAAAAAGAGATCTAGTTGTTTTTTTAATATAACTATCTTAATTGAATTAAATTTTATTTCAGTCTGTGGTATTTAGTATCTTGTCTTAAAGAAATAATCTCTCAGTGGGAAACCGCTCGATGTTTTTAACGGAATATATCGTTCTTTAATGTAGACCCATTGGGGTCACTAAATAAAATAAGGTTATTTTTATTACAAAAGCGCCTTCTTTTGAATTTAGTACGCAAAGCTGAAAACATTTTTTTTCTGTTTGAGATCCTATTTCTTTAACACATATGAAAGTCACAATTCTCTCAAATTAAATCTAAGGCTTTTGTTTTAAGATATCTTTTTTTTCAGTGTATGTAATCAGGCTCTGTCAGAAGCTATGTGCTTTTGAAAATGTTTGTTTACTTTATAATTTTTGTGTACTTGGCGGCATCGCTTTCAGAATAAAATAAATATGGTTCTAACTATACCTCAGTTAGCAAAGACCCTGTATAGGTACACAGGGGTATTTTTAGCAAATAAAAAAATATCTTCGAGCGGCCCATTGGTTTTATATCATGTGTATTAATAAAATAAAACAGTACAATTCCGCTTCATATAAATAATTTAAATACAAACCTGTATTTATCAGCAGAGGAGACGTCCCCGGGATAATAACGACAAATTTATGAAGATGTTTTAATTAATCATCAAGAACTTTCTTCGGGACAATGAGGAAGAGCAGTTGGTTTTCGAATTTATTCCGTATACGAAGCCGGGCGAGTTGTAATTTATTTGAATGGGCCTTATAAAAAACGATAGTCGTAGTTTTTACGATTATGACTGCATCAGAAAGAAAGAAGAAATAACTCTTAGTAAATTTTCGAGCTATATTGAATTTAAAAAAAACTGGCTGCAGGGGGTGATTGTCGGAGTGTTTACTGGTAAATTGATGCTCGGTAGATGTAAATACATCGCTGTAGATGGAGATGTACAGGGTCTCCAAAAAATACGGGTATGTAGCCGAAATTTTGCCTTAACATATTTGCAATGGGGTATTTAGAAGGTGTACATAAGGACATGTTATAACCTGTGCGAAACAAAAGTTACATTTCATTAAAATTATAATATATATATATATATATATATATATATATATCGTCACAAGAGATCTACAGCAGATCTTCTTTCCTTCGCACCAACTTTGTTTCTTCTTCACATCAACGATCTTCTTTCTTCCACAACCAATCCCATTCATAGTTATGCTGACGATAGTACCCTTCACTCCACTTTTCAGGTTCTCAACCCGACTTGGAATGCAGACGCAGGGCGATGTAGATATCTCTTTCACAGGAACAACTCAATTTGATATTGGATTGGGGCGCCAAAAATCTCGTTCAATTTAATGCATCCAAAACACAGTCATGTCCCTTGTCGCGAAAAAATCAACAAACACTCATCCTTTGCTTATGAGTGGCCAGGTTTTACAGAGCGGGGACACATTTAACCTTGTGGGTGTCACATTTGAGAATAACCTTAACTGGCATAAACACATTGTATCTATAGCCACCGCGGCTTCAAAAAGCTTGGATTTCTTGTCCGAGCCAAAAAGTATTTTTCTCCTTCCAATTTATACACTTTGTATGTGTCCCAAATTCGACCCTCTCTGGAATATTGTCTGGGAATGGCATCCCCTACAACCCTCAGCATTCTTGATGGCATTCAAAGAAGGGCTGTTCGTCTTATTAATGATCCTTTACTTACTCAAAGACTTCCTTCTCTTGCCCATCGTCGAGCTGTGGGAGATCTATCGCTCTTCTATAGATACTTTTACGGCTTTTGCTCCGACGAATTATCCAGTATAGTCCCTCCTCTTGCAGCTTCCAACAGAGAAACTCGTGGTGCTACGCGTATGCATCCCTATACGGTTCAATTGGACAGGCCCCGAACTTCCCATTTCGTTCGTTCTTTTATCCCTAGAGTTTCTAGACTGTGGAACCTACTGCCAGCGGAGGTCTTTCCTTTCCCCCAAATCTTTAAGTTTTTAAGTCCCGTGTTAACAAACTTCCTCTTACCCTGCTTAAGACACCCACGGTACGTTAGTATTTAGGCTTTCAGCCTTACGTGAATTGTCCAAAGATAAAAACCACTAAAGTTAAATTAAGTTTTAAACTCAAATTTCGGTTTTTATTTGAACAAGTTCGCTTATCGGGTTCTCGATATTAATTTTATCATATCACAAAGTTAATGCAAATTTATGTGACGAATTAAAAAATTAAATTGTCCGATTTATGACCACCGTCAGCCATCAATCAAGTGGCCCAATTACGAAAACATGTCAATAACCTCGGGCTTTAATTTTCGATGTGAAGAAGTAGTTAAATATGCAAATGGAGGACGAGAACATGTACCCGGTCCGATAAATCAACATATTGCTTTAAATAGAGTGATTTATACCAATTATCATAAATTTCGTTCAGTATGATAGACGTTTAGTGTGCCCATACACGCATAACTCATAAATTTTGGTGTTTATTACTTTGATCGATCTTAAAAATCTTCGGTTCTATTGCAATTAAGACTATGAACTATAAATCTATAAACATCTTGTTCCCATGGATCGCCAGCTGGTCTATATGGTATTATTTAAAGACATAGTTATCTTAACTCTTTATATCCCAATTTAAATTATCTTTAAACATGAATTTATTTTTGTTTTATTTTATATTAAAAACGCCTTTTTGTTTTATTTAACATGATATACCAATAATTTTACATAATTTGAACCTAACCCTTAAATATTTTGTAAATCCCAGATCATTACATTTGACATACTTGACATAAATGTGTGTCCACGGATGGACTTAACTATACTTGTATTTTTTTATCATTATCATTATACAGGGTGTTCATTTAAAAACTTTCCACTCAAGTTATCTTCGAAACGAGACAGATTTGAGAAAATCGTCGAAACACGTCAAGATATTTATTGAGGGAGAACGTTTTTACAAAAAATTGGACGGCGCCCCTTTAACCCTTAACCACCAGGGCCACCACCCCAAAATTCTTTAAATGAGAAGGCGGGTCGAGTGATACATCATTTTAAAGCTTCTGACGAGTACTTTATAACCCTAGAATATGAAGTCAATATCTTCACCTATTACAAAATGGCGGTACTTTAAAAATTACCTAAATACCTGATTTGGATAGCCATATTTCGAAACTAATAAAGTTAGATGTACCTAATGTGGTGTTTTCTTAAAGCTCTTTTTAATGGTGATAATGGTGATACTAGTAGTAATATACAGGGTAGAAGAAAAAGTACGTGGCGCGCTTGTGGCGGCTTCGGTTGTATCGGCGAGCGTCGATCACCGGAGTTAAGCAGTGAAATGCGCGCCCATAATTTGGATGGGTGTCCGGCGACAGCGGTGTTTCGGGCAGCGGCACACGGTGTTCTTCTGCTCGGGGATGCGGACTGAGCAACAACCATCCAAGTTATGGAATGAATGGTGTGTGAATGAGAAGGAGTAGGGGTCAAGGTACAATAAGCCTTCAGGCTGCAGTGCACCACCTAGGGGGCGGTCGTCGGACCTGGGTGGGATGACCCCGAAAGGGTGAAAAAAAAAAAAAAAAAACATCTAACTTTATTAGTTTCGGAAATATGACCATTCAAATCAGGTATATAGGTAATTTTTAAAGTACCGCCATTTTGTAATAGGTGAAGATATTGACTTTATATTCTAGGGTTAGAAAGTACTCGTCAGGAGCTTTAAAATGATGTATCAGTCGACCCGCCTTCTCATTTAAGAATTTTGGTTTGGTGGCCCTGGTGGTTAAGGGGTTAAAGGGGCGCCGTCCAATTTTTGTAAAAACGTTCCCCTCAATAAATATCTTGACGTGTTTCGGCGATTTTCTCAAATCTGTCTCGTTTCGAAGATAACTTGAGTGGAAAGTTTTTAAATGAACACCCTGTATATAATAAAACTAAGTTGATAAAATGTGCGTGACGATAAAACTTGAAAAGGAGTCCCGATACGATAAAGGGACTTATATAGTGTGATAGCCCTTTATCTCCCCTCGAACAAGAAAGTTCCCGTTTTAACCTAAAGGGCGTATTTTTAAAGATATAAGGGCTTTTCAACCCTTCAACTTAAAAATTAAATGTAGTGGCGCCATCTGTTGTCGAGTATTTGAACTTCATTCAGAACAACGGTTATTTGGGTTGCGTTTCGAAAGGCGCTGCGAGCAATTGCAATTGTTTTTAATAATTTTTTAAACTTTTTACGTTATAGTTTATTTATTTATTTCAACTACCACGTAATCTCATATCAACTCCCGAGATAAGCCGGGAATCATAGCTAGTTTGTAATAATTCTAAAAACGATTTTCTTTATAAAATTTTTTTCACCGTCTGAAGCGCTAAAACGTATAATAAAAATCCTAGATGATTTACAGGGTGGATTTAAATAGCGAAAATATTACTTAAAACATTAAAAAAAATCGAGAAATATATTTTTAAAACTGCAATTTAATAGGGTAGTTTTTAACCTTAAAAAAGTAATCAAAAGTGTATAATATTTTTTTTCCATAACCGTTAAAAAAAAGCTGTTTTTGAACTCGTTAATATGAAGTTAAAGTACTCCATTCTAGTACACTACATAAAAAAGTTACTTTTTTAACACTTAGAAGCTTTTTTTCACACTTTGAATTAGTGTTTTGTTTCAATGCCTACTACAATAAACTTAAATATCAATTTATGCAATGTAAAAGTAAACGCGACATCACCTGAACCAAACGCTCAAGTTACCTTTGATTTCGTTATTATTTCTTTTAGTTCATGTGTCACGAGTTTTAAATTATGACAGTTTGCAAATAAATTTAACAGAAATTATTGAATATTAATAATAATAATGAATTTGAATGACTAAGAAATTAAAAAAAAATTATTCTGTTTTAGTATTATTTCTACAAAAAAGAAGTACATACAATTTTCTAAAACTAAGTAATAAATGCATAGTTATGAAGAGGATAATTGTCTCTTAAAAAATAAGGAGGCTATGATTTTTTGTTGCAAAATAATGGCTGTGCTGCAAAAATTAAAATGAATGAGCTTAGATTAATAAAACATGTATAAAATGGTATTTTGGTAAATTTTTATGTGGTCGTGGAAAAAATATAGTTGTGTCTTTTTTTTACTCATGGGATTGCCGCACTCGCCTAACGTCTCGTGCTGTTAAACTTCCCATTCGTAAAAAAAAGTATCACTTTATACACTTGTTACATAAATTACTATTTTTCTATTGGTTATAGTTTTTACCTTCGGGGATCGAGTAAAGATTCACGCTAAATTGACGGCATCTTTCTTCTGGAGCTAAGCGTTGTGAGCGAAGATTTTTATAAGCTAATAGTATCCTGTTTAGAAGTTAACACGAGGTTGTTGACAATTTATACATTAAAAAGATTTTTAAAAAGAGCTTTAAGAAAACACCACATTAGGTAAATCTAACTTTATTAATTTTGGAAATATGGCCATCCAAATCAGCCACATCTTTCAGTTCGCCTGGCTGGTACTTGTGCTCATCGAAAACGCCTGTCATTTTTTCTTCAAACCTTACTATGAATGATGAAAAATTTTAAGCTTACAGCTCGAAGTTTTTTTGTTTTTATTATTTTTTAAACTGTCAAAAATATATTCTGGGTGATGATGTGCAGGGCTGATGCTTGCCAGGTGATGATTGTCGTACTTAGCATGCTATGACTGATCAATATACAAATTTATAGCCTTTCAGCCCCAACGTTACTCAAAGGGTTCACTTGCTCTGGGACTACAAGGTGATCAGCTCTCCAATTATATTTCCTTAGATGTCTGTCGACTGCGCCCAGAGTTTCTTTATGAGAAGGGGTTTAGACATAAGCAAAACCGGGGATAGCTTTTGTCAGGGACGTGAAGGTGTGAGAATTACGATTTCGGTTGGCAGTTCTGTTCAAAGTTGGTAGCATTATCAGCTGATGACAGAGTCGTGCCTTGTCGAAGCTTTGTTTGGTAAAACTGTGGAAATTTGCCATTTTCATTTTGGTTGTATATTTTGCAAGGATTTCCAGTTGTTAATGTTTTTGGTTAGTTTAGAGACTTCACATATTATTGGTTCGGACTCGTTTTATTTTAGAGATTTTGATAGTGTTTAGTCGAATAGTTTTCAGTCATTCGTGTTTTTATATACATATGATACTGATGAGTGTCCGCTAATTAATGGTACACAGAAAAACCACAGATTTCTTATGCGAAAATACCCATTTAGGATTTAAACAAACATACCTATATCCAAAAGTTAATGATAAGGAAGATACGGGGTGTTAAAGGGATATAAATATTTTTTATTCATGCATTTCAAAAATTTCTGATATGTTTTAAACATTTTAATAAAACTCGGTATCCAGGAGTTTTTAGATATCAGCTATTTATATCTGAGCAGTAATTATAGCTAATACGATGTTATTGAAGGTACATACTTTCGGGTGCACTGAACAACTAAAACGTGAATACCTTAAAAACGGTTGTCAAGACCGATTCTTACTAAGTATACCTTTTATGTGCAGAAAGCATAGAGAAGCTTACTAGTTTACATACATACAGAGTAGTAACAAAAAATTGGGTAGTTTTAGAGAATTTTAAATAGTGTATCCATCGCCCTCTAGTCTCACACACAAAAATTAATATTCGATCTGAAAACCTAAAGTTTAGTTGATAAGTCTAAATGTAAATGTTCAGAAATGTTCAGAAAAAAAATGTATTTGTAGTGAAATTTTATTTAGTAATGTATAATTTAGACTTGTGCTTTAACTATTTTAATATTGTGTAGTTTTTATACTATTTTAAATTGTGACGTCGGTAAATGTAAATTGTTTTAACCGTAATATATGAATTTGAATTTGAATTTGAATTTAAAAACCCCGAGATACCGTTTTATTAAGATATTTAAAGAGGGGGAAACAATTATCGAAATAAATTTACTTTTTCTTTTTACTATGACACCCTCCGTATCTTCCTTATTATAAACTTTTGGATATTAGGTATGTTTGGTTAAATCTTAATATTTTGGCATAAGGAATCTGTGGTTTTTCTGTATACCATTCATTAGCGGATACCCTGTATACAAAGTTTTTAAAATGGTTTTTGACTTACGGAACCATGGAAAATGTTTTGCTCTGCCAGGTACCTCATCGTCCTGTCGTCGCTTTGATAATTTTTAATTTTCAATATTTAAACCACATTTATGTTTTTGTTTTAATTTATGCCTATTAAAATAATCCAATAAATTTTGTTTACAACATATAGTTCTTTTTTGTTTTCTCCTTAATTCTACGCCACTGATCTGCATAAAATCGTCAAAACGTCACAGCCGCGCTAGCCAATATGGCGAATGTCGTGACCTTATCTCATCAATCGACTTTGGACTGCGCCAAGGCAGCTTTTTTGTATAGGTATATTTGGAGAATTAAAAGTTAACAAATCACCCAAATAAAAAGAATCACTAACTGACATACAGCCTGGTAATGTTTGTTAGAGTAATGTCTGCATGGTTTACCCAGGTGAATATATCGCTTAAATTCCGTAACAAAACGAACGTAGGGCCGTAATTCACGTGGCGGTGGCGGCATCAAACCCGGTCCGTTTTGGATTGATTTACCGCAACGGCCGCAACACGACTGGCTTATGTTAACATTTCACCAGAAGCGTCCAAAACGGACAAAACCCATTTTATTGTGTATGCACGATTGTGTTAAATGTCACTGTTATTTAGTGTATTTTAATACAGACGCCGAATTAATGTACGTTTGGTGGAAATATGGCTTTATCATGCAGTAGAAATAAATATATGTAGGGTGTTAGTAAATAAGTGCGACAAACTTCAGGGGGTGATTCTGCATGAAAAATAATGAGAGTTTGCTCTATAAACGTTTGTCCAAAAATGCTTCATTTCCGAGATACGGGGTGTTAAAGTTTTTCTTAAAAACTGATTATTTTTTTATTGCTCTAAAACCGATCGAGATATGCAAATGAAATTTGGTGGGTTTTAAGAGGTAGTTATTACGCATTTTTTGACATGCAAATAAAAATTTTGTGTTCATCAGTGGCGCGCGTACGGGTAATAGTCTCAATTTTTTTAAAGAAAAAAGTAGTACGCCACTGAGATATTCTAAATTAAAAATTATTTTTGAATACCTTGCTCAATTTGTGAAAAAAAATCTCTCTTGCCTTTTTTCGTATGAGGCGTCGTTTTTATGCAAAAAATAAAACATCATAAGCGGTATTTTTCTTTTCTTTTAATATTTTTTTTATCTAGTAGGCTACTGTCAACATTTAGATACCTAATGTCAAATTAGCGTTTTTACAAGTTTCTTAAGTTATTAAACTTTTAGTTTTGGCTATAACATTATTGTTAGTTGGTTATTAATTTTACTTTTGCCGAAAAAATGGAAAATTATACAAATGCGGAATTTTCAGACATGCATTTTGTCTACGGTCGATGTAATGGAAATGGTCGGCAAGCTCGACGATTGTATGCTGAGTTGTATTCAGGACGTAGGGTACCCCATCACACACTATTTGCTCGTCTTCACCAACGTTTGCGGGAAAATGGTACATTTAAGAAACAAACGGCTGACTGCGGGCGTCCTCGAGAAGTACGAACTGTGCAACTAGAAGAAGCAGTTCTCGAGTTAATTGCCGAGTCACCTGAAATAAGTACTCGAAAAATTGCCAGCATATTGAATGTAAGCAACTTCACTGTATTTAAAATTCTTAAAGAACAGCAGTTGTATCCGTTTCATATCCAACGTGTACAAGCTTTACTACCTAGAGACTTTTTCCGCGCCTATTTTTTGCCAGTGGATTCTTCATCAAATCGCTCAAATTCCAAATTTTTTAAATGGCGTTTTGTTTACTGATGAGGCGAATTTTGGACGACATTGTATACGAAATTTCCATAACAATCACTTATGGGCTGAGGAAAATCCACATGGAATCTTTGAAGCTCATTTTCAGCATGAGTTTTCAGCAAATGTATGGCTTGGGGTAACTGATCATTATTTAATTGGTCCATACTTCCTCCCACAACGATTAACAGGCGAGGCTTACCTTAATTTTCTACAGGAAGAGTTACCTGTTCTTTTGAAGAATTTCCTTTTACAGTTAAGACACAACTTATGGTTTATGCATGATGGTGCACCAGCTCATTTTAGCATTAATGTTCGTAATCATTTAGATACTGTATATCCACATCGTTGGATAGGTAGGGTAGGTACGGAACATTGGCCTGCTCGATCGCCGGATTTAAATCCCTTATATATTTGCATTTGGGGTTTTCTTAAATCATTAGTTTATTCCACTCCCGTTGAAAATGCTGATGACCTAAGGAATCGAATTATAGCCGGCTGTGAGACAATAAGAAATACACCAAGAATATTTGAGCGAATACGACAATCAATGAGGCGAAGAGTTGAATCTTGTATTACATCTGAGGGAGGTCATTTTGAACATTTGTTGTAGCTTTGCGCCTATTTAAAATGTTATTAGTGTTATATTCTGTAATTGTTTTGATTTAATGTAATTGTACGTATTAAAAAAATGAAAAATACCGCTTATGATATTTTATTTTTTTGCATAAAAACGACGCCTCATACGAAAAAAGGCAAGAGAGATTTTTTTTCACAAAGTGAGCAAGGTATTCAAAAATAATTTTTAATTTAGAATATCTCAGTTGCGTACCACTTTTTCTTTAAAAAATTGAGACTATTACCCGTACGCGCGCACTGACGAACACAAAATTTTTATTTGCATGTCAAAAATGCGTAATAACTACCTCTTAAAACCCACCAAATTTCATTTGCATATCTCGATCGATTTTAAAGCAATAAAAAATAATCAGTTTTTAAGAAAAACTCGTATCTCGGAAATGAAGCATTTTTGGACAAACGTTTATAAGAGCAAACTCTCATTATTTTTTCATGCAGAATCACCCCCTGAAGTTTGTCGCACTTATTTACTAACACCCTGTATATTTTAAAGAACTCTTTGCTCATACAGTTTTAATCTTTTTCTCTTGTTAAAAGCATATATTGTTTCCTCCAGTTTATTCTTTTCTTTCTGTTTTTTTTTAATTCAATATAAAATTCCAGCTAGGGTATACCAAGCGTCCACGAATCTATTAAACAAGCCATAACTCCTAGTGTATTAGACATATCAAAATAAAACTTAGTATTGGTAAATAACATGGGAAAAAGTTTTCACACAGTTTTTACTTTCTAGTTACTTTCGGTTTAACTGGATATGACTCTAGTTTTAAATTTTTAAATGGAATAGTTTGTATATACAGGGTGATTCAAAAATCGATCACGAAACTTAAGGGGTGATTCTACTTGACAAAATAAGGGTAGAGCTTCATATTATTTTTTTTTAAATGTCATTCGTTTTTGAGTTACAAGCCTTGAAAGTTCAAATTTTATTTTGGTTTTTTCGCCATATTGCATTTATTTTTTAACCAATCCAGTTGATATTTGGCACACAAATCGAGCTTTGCAAATTCTAAAATTTTAAGATCAAAGGACCTTTTGTAAATACCGCCAGAGGGTACTTTACCTAAAACTTAAAATTTATTTACATCATAACTTTTTATTTTGACAGATATCGCAAAGCTGGGGGCGCCATTTTATAGACAATCAAAAACTGAAAATAATAAGGTACTCTTTATTAACGTCGATGTACCTCACCGTTTAGGCACCAATAGACATCAAAGTTTTCATCAATTTCAATCAAATTACCTACATACATACAGGGTGTCCAGTAACTCAACCGACAAACTTTACAGGACGATTCTACAACAGAAAATAAGAAAAAACTTCATATAAACATATGTCCTAAACGTCTTAGTTTTTGAACTACGGTGTTTTAAATAAAAAAACCTTTTTTTTTAATTTAAATCGATTTGTGTGCCAAATACCAACTGGATTGGTTAAAAATAAATGCAATATGGCGAAAAAAACAAAATAAAAATCGAACTTTGACGGCTTGTAACTCGAGAACGAATGATATTTTGAAAAAAAAAATTATATGAAGCTCTACCCTTATTTTGTAGTAGAAACACCACCTTAAGTTTCGTGATCGATTTTTGAATCACCCTGTATATGTATGGGATGTGAGTACCATGTCTGAGTTTTGAGACTAAATAATTTAAAAATCCTAGCGACGCCCATATGTTAAGAAACGTTTGAAACAAAATTTAAAAAATTTAAAAAATAAACGTAATATGAAAACATTTAAATCACGAAATCATTATCACACTACAAATGGACTTAATGTTTATTATTTCTAGTCCGTTAATATCCTTGGAAAAAAAACTGTTTTTTAATTAATATTTACCATTTTTTTCTGTATTATTGTAGTTTTAGTAAATAGCTTGTAAAAAAAAATGGAAAGTAAAAATATTGATTGCCTTTTTTTACTTCACTTGAGAAGTCACCTAAAATTTATACCTCTACACCCTAATACCCCTTAACTGTCAAAAAACGGAGATAACATTGTGTAAATAGGCATTTTATCAGCTTCTTCTAGTTGTAATAAATATTCTACGTGCCTTCTTTGCGGTTCTAAAGTGCATGGTAAATATTCGTGGCACAACAAGAAAAAAATAAAAAAATAAATCGAAGCTGTTGCCAATTTGTCCGAATCGACCACGTGGGATAGACAGACAGCAACGTACACGCAACATTACGCAAAATGGACCCGATTATTGCTGCAATGTCCGGCAGCAGGGTTTGCTACGAATGGCTCTTTCGCATCGTCGTTGGATTTTATCGTTCGAGAAATAGCTTTCGGTAAAATGAGATCAGTTAGATTTGGAGAAATATTACAGGGTTGCCTCATTAATATACGTAGTTGTTTAAATATACCGGGTCAACAAAGATTAGTGCACGTTTGTCGTTTTCCGTGTACTTAAAAAAAGTATAATAGTCATATTGCGTTTTTACTTTCAAAAAAATACATAACAAAAAGATTATACACTGAATCCCTAAAAATTGTCGTATATAATATCATAAGAGAGAAAATTTTGCCGGCAAAATAGTTCGATTGTATGAAAGGTTGTTGCCTTGGAAATTTCGTGAATGACATTTTCAATAATAACACGAGCCGAAGGCAAGTAGTATTAAATAAATGACATGAACGAAATTACCAAAAAGCAACAAACTTTAAAACAAGAGAAATATTTTACCTAAAAATTTTGGTAATTTTCTAGAAACCTGCGGCAACTCCGATTTTGACGAAATTTGGTACACAGGGGTTTTTGGGACGCTGATCACGAATCTAAAAATTTTTGGCGGAAACGTTTCGTTCTTGAGATACTCACCATCAGACTTGAAGTTTAAACTAATCCTATTTTTACAATATTCCCCCTTCTTTTTGCACACAATTCCTGATGTAAAGCAAAAGTGGCACACAGTATTTAATTTTCACCTTTTAAAACCCCGTTTTTTACGTATTTTACATTTTTTGCATTAAATTGCATAACTATACTTTAACTTATTTTAATCTCAGTGTGCCATGAAGCCCTATGTGTACGTATGGTTGCCGCATTATCAAAGAAAAGCCACGCAATTTAATACAAAAACAATGTAAAAAACGTAGAAAAACGGGGTTTTAAAAGGTGAAAATCAAATATTGACACTTTAATTTTAAATTAAGAATTGTGTGCAAAAGAAGGGGGAATATAGTGAAAATTAGCTTAGTTCAAATTAGACTTTGATGATGAATATCTCGAGAACGAAACGTTTCCGCCAAAAAATTCGTGATCAGCGCACCAAAACCCCGTATACCAAATTTCGTTAAAATCGGAGTTGCCGCAGGTTTCTAGAAAATTACCAAAATTTTTTTGTCTCAATTGATATTCGCCAAGACTATTTTACGAGAAAAACAAGCCACACTTTAAACTTTAATTAAAACTGATAAATTATAACATGGTATTATATTTACAAGGTGGGATTTTATTTTATTACAATTTATATTAAATGTACAGTTATTATATTTAACCATAGTTTGTCCATACTTTCCAATCAAAGCCTGGTTTTGAGCTTGGTTAACCTTTCAACCATTGAGACGTGGAACTCTATTACGGAATTAGATTTCTCGTCTCTTAGTTTCGCTTCTTCAAGAACTGAAAAAACTGCTTCCAAATGGATATTTTTGATTTTGTGTATTAAGCGGAATATTTTACATACTGCTTTTTTAATGTCTGACTCACACTGGCTTTCAAATCTCGCATTTTGATTTAAAAGTTTCATATTTTATTTTTATAAATAGCCAACACTTGTCAAACTGACAATAGTTTTTTACCTCTTTTACTTTAACTTAAACCTAACTAAGTTTTGCGGCTGAAATACCATCATGTTGGTTTTATCAAGGTAGGAGCAGGTAGGAGTTTTGCCAGTAGAAAACAGGAGGTTGCTATGACATTTTGCCAGTATAAAACACTCTAGTGAAATAGTCATGAAAATGGGACATTAGTTGATAATACTACTAAAAATTAATAATTTTTTATTTTCTATATAACAACTCGTTTATGATACTATAGCAGCACTGGACATGTTCACGAAATTTAAATATGAGGTATGCTATATATAAAACAGTCAATATATTAAAGGGGTTATAGGGGACATGACCGCCTTATTTGTGTGATTTTTTACGTCACCTGAAACCTTCTTCAGTTTTCGAAATTCAGTGACACCCTATATAATAATTTAAATGGATCTCAAAAAATAGGAAATATCACAAAAGCTTAATAGGGCCTGGGCCAGCTATGAACTGGACTTCATGATAATTACCCTTTAAAACCTATTTAGAGCTAGTTCATACAGACGCGAAAAGCGAATTGCGAAAAGCAAATATTTGGCCAAAAATTTGCGTTTTTTTGTCATGTTCATACAGCTGCGGAATTCGCTAAAATTCTAGGCAACAACATAACCTACAAATTTCAATATTGTTTTTATTTCGGTGGTGACGCTAGGCTTGGGTTCTTTTGAGATTTTCTTTGATTTTCCTTTTAATAATATTACATTTATCTGATGTGATGAATAAAGAATATAGCACATTTATTTGGCAACTAAGACGTAGAAACGCTGCAAATTTGTTATAAATGAAAAGGGCTAAAGAAGTTGTTAGTATAAATGCAAATCAAAAAACACAAAATACTTAAGAAAATGAACACAAAAATAACGTTCCGAACAGCTAATAAAATGACATAAAAATAACAATAACAAAATTGTTTTTGAAATGACATATGACAAATATCCTCTTTTTCTACGCATGTGCGCACGCGAATATTCGCCAGAAATTAAAATGATCTCAAGTTTCTCACCCACTAGATTTTAAATTTTACGAATTCGCAACATCTTTAAACTATCTTTATTTTGAATTACCCGCCTTTAATTTTATGTGAAATTGACCAATGAGAATGAAATTCGCGTTTCGCAATTCGCTTTTCGCGTCTGTATGTACTAGCTTTTAGGGAGGTTCCTTTTGACAAGTCAGAGTTGGGTAGTATTCGAATACTCTGTATTCTGAATAATATTCAGAATACATTGGGCTGGTATTCAAATACTATTCGAATATCTATTCGAATATTGTTTGGTATTCGGTCGGTATTTGGTATTCTGTATTCTGAATATCGTTTTTGAATATTTTGGTATTCGAATACCGGTATTTGAATACTGATATTCGATTAGCAGTATTCGAATACTGATATTTAAATACCGATATTTAAATCCTGGTATTTAAATCCGGATTTTAAATACTGTTTGATTATTTTTATTAATATTATGTTTTACGCATATACATGTTTACATTTCTATCTGACATAAATATCATGCAATAAATGTCAGATTTATACCTACCGTTATGCTTTCGTGACTGTAACCCTTAAGATTTTTGGCACAATGTTCAAAAATTGCATGCAAAACATTGTTGTAAACTTGTCCGACATAAAAAGGGACGGGTTCGCACAGTCCGAAACCCGAAACATGTCAAAATTGACAGGCTGATTTAAAGCGCCGCTTCCATAAAAAACGGTATGAATTTTTGTGGTAAACTCGTCAAAAGAAATACCCCTAAATAGGTTTTAAAAGTGTTCTTTTCATAAAATCCATTTCATTACTATCCCACGCACACTATTTCGTGTTTTTTTCAAAAATAATTACCTAAATTTTAATCAAATTTGTGCAATACCTTATAGATGCAGTGTATTTTCAAAAACATAAAATAAAAAAAATTAAAAATCCGGAATAAACTGCGAAAGGTGTACGTTAAAATTAACATTAAACAGCCTGTATACATGTGGATTTCCATATAAAAAAATATTAATTTATAGTTTTAATTCCATATTTGTAAGACTGTAAAACAATTGTGAAAATGTTTCTTTGTGTATATTAATATTCATATATTATGTTAAGTATCATAAATTGTCAGCCCACTTTGCATTAAATCACATTTGAGATGCCAATGACTCACAAATAAAAACGTTCGCTTACTGACAGTAAACAAATAAATCCTAATTTGTTATTCGGCGACTTAAAATATGTATATTGTCCATTTAAAATGGCAATTATTTGGCGCCCAAATAAATTTTAGAATAATTATTGTGGTAAATCGACATTCATATTCATTTTTTATTGCTTTTTTAATGATTATCAGCTTAATTGCTTAACAGTTCTGTGGAAAATGTCAAAAATAATGCTTATGTCATTGGGTATTTCAAATATTACTAATTTATGATTTTATGTGACATAATGACAGCAGAGCTATTATAAGTAATAAAGAGTAAATAGTTATTTTTCCTACGACTACTTGTGAAAATAGCAAATAGCACACTGGTTTCATGCATAGAAAATGCGTTATATCACACTAGTGTTGCAAAGTACTTTACAGCACTAGTGTTGCAAAGTATTTTACAACACTTGTGTGATATATATTATGATGTCATTCTAAAAACTGCTATTGGTTTAGCAAGTGACATATTTATTGTAGTGACAGTAAAAACAACTTTTTACTTACCTTAAACAGTAGAACCCAAATTAGCGAAAATCATCTTATTAACGTTAAGTTACTACACAGTATAAGCTTTCTTTTAATATTAAAAAGATTAATAATAAAATTTCCGAAAAAATAAAAACATAAACAAAAATTGACATAACTACAAAAACAACTTTCACTGACTGCTCGCTCAGTAGCACTGTGTTGTCAGGTAAGTAGATCAAATTAAAAATCTCCCTCCTACCTTTGAGCACGTACGTTATAGAGGCAGCCTTGCCGCTTGACCGTTCGACCTAAAGCGCCAGAGAAAAACTCCTATAGATCCAATTCCTTTCTCTCTGTCTTCGTGTACTCAAACAACTAGTAAAATCTTTTTTTTAATCCCTTAATTAAACCTGAGACTATTACACACTTTATAAATCCACTTTCTTTGATCCATTCATAAATAGAATCAGACCCTTCCGGCCGACGTTGCGAAATGCTTTCCATATTTTGCGTATAGGTTTTTTTTTCTTACTTTTAGTACTTTAGGTTATGCATTTACAATTTTCATATTTTTATTCTTTATTAAAATATGAGGAAAAAATGTAATTTTTACTTAATTTTACATGTGATGTTCAGTTTCATTAACTCGTTTTACCAATTTTACCCCACCCAGCACCCCTTTTCACTTCCCGGTCCCGTAAGTTTGTTTACTGATATTTTTTAAAAAACGGAATATTTTGGATATGCACCACTTACGTTTTATATAGAAGAGTGTCAAAAATATATAAGTATCAATAATTTTTAGAAAAATCCTTAAAATAGCAGAAAATCGTATTAAACTATTACCGTTATTACCTAACCAAACCAAAGAATTTTTATTAAGTGAGGGCCTTTTTAAATACCAAAATAATAAAAGTTATATAATGCTTCTAGGTAGGTGATTTTCGATGTAAAAATATTGTCAAAACAGTATAATATAGCAATGAGGAAAAGTACATATCACACTAGTGTTACAAAGTAAAAATCACCCTAGTGTCGCAAAGTGCTCAGTTGTTTTTAATTTTTTCTGTAAAAACAAACTTTAATTTTTTTTTGTGAATAATTTGTGGTCGTAGAAAAAATAGTGTACAGTACTCGTGTGAAAATTACTTTCTTACACTCGTGGGTTTGTCGCACTCCGTATGAAATTAGTCATTTTTCCACACTTGTAATGTAATATACTATTTTAACCGACATCAAAAAACGAGGAGGGTAAATGTTCGACACTCATGTTCCTTCCGTCATTTGTTGACCGATTTTCAAAATTCTTTTTTATTCGAAATACTGCATTTCCGAACGTGCCAGCAATAGCTTCATAAAAACTATCAAGGAAAAAATGTGTAGCCAAAAAAATATTAATATAAATTGTGGGTTGATTATGATGTATGTTGCTGTTGCAATGTGAGATGGCCCTCAACAATGGGCTTTTATACAATGTGTCCAAGATAAGGATCCTAAGCATGGAGATCTCAGTACCTATTGGAGATACAGCTTAGGTTAAATTAGGAAAAGTTGTGTTTTTAAAGCTTATTTACATGCCGTATAAAAACTTTGAAAAATTTCATGGCCTGCTAAGATATTTGGCAAAACCAAAATTTGACTTTATTGATTTTATTTTATTTTTTTGACTTCATTTGAATAGATATAAAAAAAACTAATAACATCTTTTTCATTGGAACTTTTAGCTTAACGGAAACGTCGGGTATAAAATCTAAAAATACCATCATGTAGCAGCTAAAAAGTGCCAATGAAAAGTGTTATTAGTTTTTTTATATCTCTTCAAATAAAGTCACAAAAAACAAAATCGATAAAGTCAAATTTTGTTTTTGCCAAATATCTCAGCAGGCCATCAAGATTATCAAGTTTTTAAACGGCATGTAAATAAGCTTTAAAAACACAACTTTTTTCCTAATTTAACCTAAGCTGTATCTCCAATAGGTACTGAGATTCCCATGCTTAGGATCCTTATCTTGGACACACTGTATAAAACATAAAATGAGAATTAAATTGTAAAAATATCTATAAATATAACAAGTCTACAAGAATACTATGCATACAATGCATTAACATAATCAATAAATGTATGAATGCTTTTCTTAGAATATGCTGATATCCACGAATGGTGATTTTTGTAGCAGGTACATAAAGTGCTGTGTGACTTTTACCCAGCTGGAGGGTCCAGTGAGTAAATAAAAGACTACGACCGTATAAAGACTTTCCTCACTAACATTTTATACATGTTGTATTTATCTATCCTATAAATTAATTTTATTTTTTTCCAACACAGTCATCATTTTTGCAACACAAAAATATGCCCTCTCACTTTTAAACAGACAACTATTATTTTGCTTAAAAACCATGCACTGGCATGGCCATGAATTTAAGATTGTTGTTGTCCTTGCCTTTTGTGAAAATATTATCTAAATAGTATACACAACTTTGAAAGTCCGTAAACTGTCAAATTTTAAATTTAGTGATAAATGAACTAAAATGAAATAATG